>BCLG01006591.1:0-16214 GCA_001602295.1 Zoysia matrella | reverse complement strand
AACTGCGCGAGGAAGAGGTGGTTCGCCGCCACGCGCGCGAGGAGCGCCGCCTCCCGCTCCGACGCGGCCATGGTGAGGAGGAACTCCGGTGTCGTTGTCGGCGGCCGCGGCGCTGGATCACGAGGCGTCGGAGAGCATGGTGGTGGCGCGCGCGCAGTCGGCGACTATAGGAACTATCGAGACCTCGCGACGTTTGAGAGTACCGAAGAGCTTGGCTTTCTGTTTCGGTCCCGGTCGTGCGGTCCGGGGCGCCGGAGGAAGAAGGCGATGCGAGCCGAGCGACCGGAGGGGCACAAAGGTCAGGACTGATCAACAGATGGATGGGATTCTGCTTGTTGAAATCGCGCCACGTCTGATTTAGAAATCAGTAGAAATCTCATGTTGATTCTTTCTCTGCGATGGCGATCTCATGTTGATTCGATTTTCAAATATAGTACTATTACATTGCCAACATGTTTGTAATAATTATAACTCCTAGGTTTTAGTTTATAGTATAAAATTAAATGGTTCAAAACCATTTGTTTCAGGCTAAAAGATGAGGACGATTTCACCGTCAATTTGTTCTTGTGAGAATTGGTGGAAGCGATGCCTTGACCTCGACTCGCCTACGTGTTTACATAGGACAGTAATAACCACTGTCGTGGTGTAACAAGCACGAGAACAATAATGAGAGATCACGGTCTTATCTCATCTATATAACAATTTCTAGAAACAAACATTCTTATCCTAACAACTGTGATCTTTCTCTGATATATTCTTGTTACAACAGAATACATATTTCAACACTCTCTCTCAATCACAACTTTCTCAAGTTGAGATTGTTCTTGAACATCTCTAGTTGCCGAAGAGAAAGAGCCTTTGTGAAACCGTCAGCTACTTATCTGCTGAGGGTACAAACAGAATAGTTAGCAATTTCTGTGCTACTCTTTCTCTAACAAAGTGATAATCCACTCCTACATGTTTTGTTCTTCCATGAAAGACGGATTTGCTGATAGATAAGTTGCACCAATATTATCACACTATATTCTAGCTGTTTTAGTCGAGAACACTCCTATTTCTTCAAGGAGTTTCTGTACCCACATAACCTCTGCCGTGGCATTTGCTACTTCTTTATACTCTTCTTCTGTTGAAGACCTGAAATTGTGTCACACCCAGTTTTAAAGCTAAAACCAAGTGACTCTATGTGCCCAGAAATTAAATTTCACATATAAATCGACTTCATTAATAGTAAACCAAACTATGTTTTGAATAAACTAAATTAACCTATTACAAAAATGACTAAAAGTCTTATAAATTATTACAAAATAAAGCAGCGGAAAACAAAATAAAGTGTCTTAAGCTCCACAGGCAGATGACCGAAGTAGCTCGCCTAGACTTCAGCTCCAGGGTCTTCAGTGTTCTCTCAGACTTCTCTTTTTACTGAGCAACATTTATAAAAGCAAGATTGAGTATGAAATGTACTCAGCAAGTGTGAGAAAGTATGACATATGACAGTAAACAAGAAAAAGACTGCATATGTTTATTTTGCATAAAAGCACATCAAAGACACACACATCCTATTAAGCACCTATTTACTAAGTAAAAGACATCACACCTATAGATCCATCAAGCCCACAGCTTATCTAGCTGTAGCACCAACGTAAAAACCAATCACAGTATCCCACTGTGACCACCAATCAAACTATACCAAAATCCTACTAATCATGTGAGGGTCCATGCAATGCTCGTGACTGTGAGCACGGTTATTATGACGGTTTTAACTCTGCAGAGGTTGTACATAATTCTCCACGAGAAATGATTTCATCCCCTGTTCCCAGGTGGATTAAAAAATCTCTATTATGCCTATGCCGTCGCACTCGCACACTTTCTTTGGTGTGAGGGCCAAGAGATCACTTCAAAAGTTTTCCATAGCTTCCTTCAGCTTGTACGTGCCCACTGCGGTTTCACCTAAAAAGGCACTAACCGTAACCTTGTAAAGGCCCCCTCTTATGCCAAATGGTTCTTTAGAGTAACCTTCCCTTTTCCACACATCTCTCTCCAGACGGATCCAGACGTAACCCGCTTTTTCTGCTCCATTGGTTGGCACACACAGAACTGGTCTCCACCACTTACTACGCCAGGCCGCGCCCATTCTTGGCTCGAGGTTGTACGGTAACACATAGGTGGTCGCTTTATGCACCGGTCTTTAGATTTGGGAAGATAACACACAAAAGTACAGTGCCAGTAACCCCGCACACAGCCCTACACCAACTCTATCTCCAAATCACTAATCTCCAAGTTACTATTAAATAACCCATTAATCCTCGTGAAGCAAGTATAATAATAAATCAAGTTAATATCACCCATCCAACAACAACAAGCTAAGCATGTAATCTACCTAACAAAAAGGTAAACTATGACGACAAAGCATAATACAAAAAACTAGGTGAATTTTTAATAATAGGTGCGCATTCAGCTTGACACAAGCATGCAATCTATAAGATAGAGATTTTGTAAAATAGGCATAAAATGGTTAGGGACACTTGCCTTGCTGCTCCTGGGAATAGTACTCAACTGCTTCAAACTCTTGCTACTGAAAATCCTCGTATTGCAATCCTCGTATTACAGGTCCAGGACGAAGTCACCTAATGCATGAGAGCAAAAACAATCAATCAAATGCAACAAAACAGACCAAGATCAGCATGATTATGTCATGGATGCATAGGTTATTTCGATACGATCATTTTTGTATATTATCCACTGAAATCAGAGTTACGGTTTAAAAGGTATAGCATTTATAAGGTTCAGAGACTAATCTGTAATTAATAATTAAGTACTGAGGACCTATCTGTAATTTATGAAATTATTTAAGGACTAAAATTTAATCTCATAAAAGTTCAGAGGTTTAAATGTAAATTTGTCATTAGGCAGGGACTAATTTATAATTAAAAATGAGTATAGGGGCCTTTCTGTAAATTGTCATAATTAATTATTATTAAATTAATTACCAATTAATTAATATTATTAAATTAATTATTAACTAATTATTAAATTTATTTCTCAGACTAATAACATTATTAATTATTTTATTTAGTAATTATCGGATTAATCTAAAGTTAATTAAATTAATTTTCTAATTTATTTTAATTAACCGGCCCTGCTGACGTCATCGTATGTCATGCTGACGCAGTAAAGGTTTGATTTATTTTATTCAAAAAAGAAGGTTTAATCTGAGCCCTTGATTTTAGATTGAATGGATCTGATAAAGTAGATGACGTGACTTAATCTGGCGTGTTGGATTTGAATCGGATGGATGAGGTTGATTGGGTGACGTGGCACAATGTAGGCGCTTGGATCTCGATCGGACGAATAGGATTCAATTAGATAGCGCGATCTAATCTCGGCCGTCCGTCGGGATCCGACGGCTGCGGCAGCTGACTAATCGACGGCGGCACCATTGGCGCTCTGGTCGGAGCTTCGCTGGAGGGGGCCCGGTGCACGGATTTCAACGGGGATATGCGCAAAACGGGGAGAGAAACGAGGGGAACTCACCACGGTGGTCGCGCATGGGCGGGGACGACCGGAAGCAGGGTCGCGGCGACGAGATGCGGTCGCAGGTCTCCGATGACGTCAGGCGGCGGCAACAGTGGACGGTTCTCGGCAGGATCAACCGTGACGGGGGCGGTGCGGCATGGGGAAGCTCGACGCGGGGTTGCGAAGGGCTGGGGTGGCTTCGTACGGCGACAGGACGGGCGAGGCGATGAGCTCAGCTTGGGTGAGAGAGAGAGGTCGGGGAGACGAGTTTAAATAGGGGAGGAGGGGCTGCCGAGTCGGGGGCGGCAGTTGCACGCTCCCTGGGACTCTGAAGCTGGCGGGCGACGCGTGCGAGAGAGGTGGTGCGGCTGTTGAGGCAGGGGCGGCGGCGGTTGGAGGTTGGGGAAGGTGCGCCGACAGGTGAGCCTCGGCTGGCGGTGAGAGAGGAGAGGAGGGGTGCGGCTGGGCCGGCTGGAGAGAGTGGGCCGCGGGTGGGGGAGCTGGGCTGGCGGGGGGAGGGGGGGAGGGAAGAGAGAGAGAGAGAGCCCAGGGGAGGATTTTTCTTTTCTTTCTTTTTTTTCTTTTTTTCTTTGCTTCTTTGTATTCCTATATTTATGTGATTGTTAAATTTCCATTGCAACTTTTATTTGAATGAAAAAAATGAAATGCTATGCAATGGTACGAGATGAATTGAAATTTCTAGTATTTTATTTAGAAAAGAATTTTTATTCTACTTTAAATTGGGAAATGCATTTAAGAAATTTGGAATTTTAATATTTTGAAAATGTTGAAATTTTAGGCCGTTACAAACTGTGACATGTTTTCTTGCACTCCATGATATAAGATTAGATCCCAAGAAAACAGCAAACCCTTCGGTTTATCTTCTATCATCAATACTTCCTGCCTAATCAACATCAGAAAATGCAATAACAAGTGTTGATAATGATCTGTTAATTTTGAGGCCCACACTCAAAGTATAACGAAGATATCTCAAAACTCGTTTAACAGCAGTTAGATGAGTGGTAGTAGGTGCATGTGGGATACTGGCAGACTTTGTTCACTGAAAAGGATATATCTGGTCATGTGAGAGTAACATATTGAAGTGCTCCAACAATGCTTCTATATTTTGTTAAGTCCGCAGGTCCAAGCTTGTCAACCTCATACGCTGATAATTTTTCAGTAACAGACATGGGAGTATTAACAGGTTTGCAATTTTCCATACCTGCCCTTTTTAATGTATCATCGATATACTTCTCTTGTGATAGCAAGATTCCATTTGCTATTTTCTTGACTTCTATTCCCAGGAAATAATGCAGCTCACCTAGATCTTTGAGTGCAAGATCAGCCTTTAAATCTTGTAGCAATGCTCGGGTTGCTTCTTCTGAAGAACTTGCTACTATAATGGCATCAACATATACAAGGAGAAATATCATTATTGATCCATTGTGATAATAAAACAGAGAAATATCTGCTTTTGATGATTGAAACCCGAGTGACCGTAATTTAGTACTTAGTCTGGCATACCAAGCTTTGGGAGCTTGTTTAAGACCATATAAGACTTTATCTAATTTGCATAAGTATTGAGGTTTAGATTTATCCTCATAACCTGATGGCTGCCTTATGTAAACTTCTTCCTCAAGCACACCATGAAGGAACACATTCTGTACATCTAGTTGGCGAAGACTCCATCCTTTTGATACAGCTAAAGATAAAATTATTCTGATAGTGGCTGCTTTAACAATAGGACTAAAAGTATCTTCATAGTCAATGCCATATCTTTGTTTGAATCTTTTTGCAAACAATCTAGCTTTATATCTATCAATTGATCCATCAGATTTTCTTTTGATTTTATAAACCCATTTGCAATCAATAATATTATTACTTTGTTTGGGCGGCACTAAGTGCCACGTCTCATTTTTTATCAAAGCCATATATTCAGCATCCATTGCCTCTTTCCACTATTTATTATTAAGAACTTCATATAAATCAGTGGGTTCACCGGAAGGTGTTAACATTCCATACCTCACTGTTCCATCGGTGTAAATTTTTGGCTTTCGAATGCCATCTTGTGCTCTTGTTCTCGGGCCATTGTTTTGCAATATCACAGGTTGGACCACAGCTCTATCTTCCGCAGCTGGATCTGGTTCACCCGTAGAAGCAGGATCAAGTTCGGTCGCAGCTGATTCGTCCGCAGAACTCCCCCTCGCGTCATGCTGCGACGTGGCGTGATCCGATTGAGGCGGCGAAGAATGTTCAGCTGACTCGTCCGCAGGTGACGCTGCTGATCCCGAAGCTGGCGCACTGGGAGTAACAACCGGATCACCTTCGAAAGGCGTGCTTTCCTGGATGATCGGAATTTCCTGCCTGATTTCCCTGATTTCATGACCATTTGTCATCAAATTTTCTGCAGCTGTCAAAGGAGAGTTAGTAGCATTTGTATGACTATTATTCACATGATCATATATTGTATCTTCCCAGTCGAATTTCTAAGAGATGGTGGTAGAAGCAGAATTTTATAGAGTAGTCTAGCTCCGGCATGAAGGTGAAACTCAAAGAAAGAAAAAACTTCCTCATCAAAGACAACATCTCGAGAGATGTAGATTCTACCAGAAGAGATATCCAGACATTTAAATCCTTTGTGAAGATTACTATATTCAATGAAAGCACATTTCTTAGACCGAAATTCTAATTTGTGTTTGTTGTCCGGGCGAAGATTGGGCCCGCATGCACAGCCAAAGAGTTTCAAGGCAGAGTAATCTGGTTTTTGATTGAATAATTTCTCAAGTGGTGGGATATAGTTGAGGGCTTTTGCTGGAGTACGATTGATCAAATATGTTGCGGTGATGAAAGTTTCGTCCCAATATTTTAGGGGCATGGATGCATGTGCTAGTAAAGCTAATTGAACTTCAACTATGTGTCAGTGCTTTCGTTCTGCTGCTCCATTTTGTTGATGGGCATGTGGACACGAACACATGATGAGTGATTCCAATCTGACGAAAAAAGGAGTTTAGTTTCTCATATTCTCCACCCCAATCAGATTGTAAGGCAATAATTTTCCTATTAAACATCCTTTCAACAAGTTTCTGAAATTCATGAAAACACTGAAAAACCTCAGACTTGTGTTTGAGCAAATAGATCCATGTGAATTTACTAAAGTCATTGATGAAGCTGACATAGTATTTTTTTTTCTTCCAAAGGAATCGGGGGCAGGTCCCCATACATCCGAGAAAACAAGATATAAAGGAGCTTTAGAGATACTAACAGATCTTGGATAAGGTAGTTGATTACTCTTAGCTTGTTGACAAGCATCACATATGGTGTCAACTTTATTTTTACTAGAGAAAGGTAAATTGTTGTCACAAATGACTCGATGAACAATAGGTAAGGCAGGATGACCTAATCTCCTATGCCACCGTTCTGTAGACGGCTTTGTTGTACTTAACACTTGTCTTGTTGTGGATGGAAGAGAATAGAGACCATCTTTACATCTGCCTTGAAGAAGGACCTTCTTCGTTTCCTGATCCTTGATAGAGAAAAACCACGGGTGAAACTCAATGAATGCTTTATTATCATACCTGAGATGATGAACTGAAATTAGATCTTTGCATGTGTTAGGAGCATGAAGAACAATTTTCAGATGTAGATTACGACTTGGGGTAGGAACTATAGTATGACCGATGTGATTAATAGGCATACCTGTTCCACTTGCCGTCTTGATCTGATCATTCCTTGATAGGTGTCATGGACTGCCAATTTATTCAATTCTCCCATGATATGATCAGTTGCACCCGTGTCCATATACCAGTTGGAATCAACACCATAGTTGTTGGCTGCAAAAGATGCGCTCTTTCCTTCAGATGTATAATCTAGATCATACCTGTACTAGCAGTTAAGTGCTGTGTGTCCATCTTTGCCGCAGACTTGGCACGTTGGCTTATCACGACGGCTTCCTTGATAGCCGCCTCTGTTACCTTGGCTGCTTGAGGTGTGATTACCACGGCCTGGATTACGACCGCCGTTATTTCCACTACGGTAACCATGTCATCTGGAATTGCCACGCCCACGCCCACGACCACCGCGGGAGGCAATGTTGGCTGAGGACTACATGCTTCCATTGAGCATATTGTTGCGATACTCAAATGCCATGAGTTGTGTGTATAGTTCTCTGACTGCGATTGGTTCAACACGTGCAACCACAGCAGAAACCACCAAATTGTGTTCATAGTCAAGTCCTGCAAGAATATAACTTACCATCTCTTCGTCATCGATTGGTTTACCAGCAGCCGCCATGTCATCTGCTAGAGTGTTCATCTTATTTAGATACTCTGCCAGGTTCATGCTGCCCTTGTTGGTTGTTGACAGCGCGATGCGCGTGTTTACTGAAGCACTCGTGTCTGTGATGCAACAATCTCTAGAATGGCCTTCCAGAGATCAAATGTTGTGGTCTTATCTGCCACTTGTATGAGGATCTCCTTTGACAATGAGTTGAGGAGATAACATACTACTTGTTGATCACGAGCAATTCATCTACTGTAGTTCTCGTCTACCTGTTTGACAGGTTTACCGTCAACAATTGCTTCAACTTCTTTTGATGGTTTTGGATCAGATCCATCAAGAAGTCCTTCAAGCTGGGCACCTCTGATGGCCGGCGTTACTTGTGCCTTCCAAAGGTGATAGTTTGTCTTGGTTAATTTCTCGGTTGGCGAGATTGTGAGCGTTGTGGTGATTTGGGAACATGGAGTCGCCATGGATGAGTTTTGAGGAATTGGCTCTTGGTACCTTGTGAGAATTGGTGGAAGCGATGCCTTGACCTCGGCTCGCCTACGTGTTTATATAGGGCAGTAACAACCACTGCCGTGAACACGAGAACAATCAGGAGAGATCACGGTCTTATCTCATCTATACAACAACTTATAGAAACAAACGTTCTTATCTTAACAACTGTGATCTCTCTCTGATATATTCTTGTTACAACAGAGTACATGTTTCAACAGTTCTATCTGTATTTACAGAAAGAGATTAATATGTTGTCTGCATATCTAGTGTTGAGGTAAATTCATGTGGAAGGTTATTTACATAAACATTGATTCCAACGTCTAATTATATTGGCGAATATCACATTCAAGAAGAAATAAAGTCATAAAATGGATCACAAATCATGGTAGAGCCCAAAAACGTCTAGCATCACATAAATCTTACAACTAGGTATGATGGAACTAAAACAAGATGCTTATACCACTTGATTTCTGAAATTTTGTCTAGACAGCAGCAATGAACAAAAAAATTAGGGTCAATTCCTTATTAGCCATTGAAAAAACTTTTGATTCCTTTTTAGGCACTCAAAATTTTGAATTTCCTTATCAACCACTAATATTAACTTTCTTTTTTTATTCGCCACTCTCATACATTTAGAGACTTGAAAAAGACTTATTTGCCCCTTGATTATTTTTTTACTAAGTCTTTTCATTACCTATTTTAGTGAATGTTATAGGAATCAATTTTATCTCACAAATTCATATTATGGCCCACGAGCTTAAAAGGAAATAAAATGGTTCAAATTAAATTTAAAAATTTAAATTTGAATTTGAATTGTAAGTGAAAAATTTTCTTGTGAAATTTTAGATGCCCCAAAACCAAACAACATCCACTAAAATGAGAAATGATAAAATTTAGGAAAAATTAAAAGTAGGGCAGAAAGATCTTTTTCAAGTCTTCAAATGTATAGAAATGACGAATAAGGAAAAAAAAAGTTAACCTTAGTGGTTGATAAGGAAGTTCAAAAATTTGAGTGGTTGATAAGGAACTACAAGTTTTTTGGATGACTAATAAATAATTTTTCCAAAAAAATTAAGGAATAAGTCATATGGACCTTGCTCAACTAGTGCGGTTGTTCTGTTTCCATCCCTCATCCTAAATATCAGGTATTTTAACTCTCTTAACTTTTCAACACGTTCATTTTTTCTCCTTGGACGGTTTTGTCCTATGTGGTATGGTGACATGGCATTTATTGCTGACGTGGACTGTCGATGTGGCACTCCGTGCTGACGTAGACACCCGATTTAACCTGGTTTTATTCTAAATTAAAAAACAAATAATTAAATATCTCAAAAAATTATAAAAACTTTGCATAGATTTAAATCATTTTACAGGGAATAATTTTTTTAAAAAACCAATTTCAAATTTGAAACATATTTTATTTTAAAAATTTTATTTTTAAAAAATTCATATAATTCTAAGTATTTTCATTGTTTCACATCCATTTTCTTTAGAAATTTAAAATTTTCACATTTTGAACTTGAATTCAAATTCAAAATTCAAACAAGGAGCTGAGTCACCATTTTATTATAAATCTTTTTTGAATTTTGTAGAAACAAATCTGTTTCAAATTTGGAGATGAGTCCAAAACAAACGTTATTTCTCATAAAGAGATATATCATCATGCAAAATTTCAAACTCATCCGAGCTTGGGACAACAGGTTTTTGAGGCCGGTTTTCACGGTTTTTGTTAACCTGCTCATGTGCCATTGTCGGGTCCGATTTTTAGGCCCAGCACGGCCCATCCAACAGTGTTGAGCCGGCCCGGGGCCCGGTTCGCGCCTGCCTCGTGTAGTGTACGCGTGGGGGACATGAGCCGAGCCACTGGCCGTGCGCGGCACGATTTCGGGCCGGCCCAACTCCGGGACTACATACATATACGTAGTCCCCACTGCACTTCCGCCCTATTCCACGCCGCCGCTCAGTCTTCTTCTCGGCTCTCCGATCTCCTACGTCCACCTCGGAATACAAATCCAAAGAAGAGAGGAAGCGTTCCATGATGTTAGACAAGGCCACCTTCCAGCCGCCTGCCCTCTGGCGCTCGCCCGAAGACGACGACGACGATGCCGCCGGCATCCCCTGGGTCCTCCTCGACTTGACCGCATACATCGCCGACGACACCAACCACACCACCGCCTACTCGCGTACCAAGTCCAACGAAGAAATCCAGGCCAGCTTCTTCCTCGCTCGCCCGCCGCGCGTCTCCTACTTCTGCGTCTTCTGCCCTGGAGCAGATCCCACTGATCAGTTCCCCATGGAGCCCAAGATCCTCGCCATGGACGAAGACCTTGTCCTCCTCCGTGTCGTTGTCGGACCTGAGGCTGAGGATCGAGACCTCTCCGTCTACCAGGCCAACGGGAAACCGTCGCTCGACCGGCTCCCGCGCCACACCGCCCCCCCCCCCCCCCCCCCCCCCCCCCCCCCCCCCCCCCCCCCCCCCCCCCCCCCCCCCCCCCCCCCCCCCCCCCCCCCCCCCCCCGGGGCCGCTGGTGCTTCCTGTATGACTATGTTGGCCTCCTGCGCCGCAGTGACGACGACGACAGGTCCATCCTTCGTAATCGCCGCACTCTGTGATCCACGACGGCATAAAAAAGGCAGACTTCGTAATCGCAGCACTCTGTGATCCAAACTATACAGTTGAGGCAGCCCAGCTCCCTGCTGATAATGATTACGAGTGTTACGCTTTTTACCTCTACAATTCCAAGGACGGAACTTGGACCGTCAATCTGGCTTCTCTGGACCAACAGGAAAAGAAAAAGCAACCCGGAGGAGAAGACTGCTTCCTGCATTACAACAACAAAGTCATCACCATTGGAGGAGAAGCTGGCACCAGCGGCTTTGTGGACCTCTACCGGGGCATCATCCTCTGTGACGTGCTCAAAGGTGATCCCAAAAAGCTTCGTCATTCCCCGCTGCCTCGATGCGACAACCTGGTCAGGGATGATGAAGCGCACCTCAAAAGGGGCATTGCAGTCGTGAATGGTCTTATCAAGTACCTCGAACTGGAGATCAAATATAATACTACCCTAATCGCCTGTGATGGTCACTTCACCGGTGATGGTTGGATGGTCAGGACATGGAGCAAGTCCGTGTGGTTGTTGATGTCTCTGCTAATTGGATCATGGAATGTGAGAGTTTGTCGTCTGATGATATTGATGTTGAGAACAATCCACATTTTGAACTGCTGCCTGTGCCACAGGACAAGGCTTTCCATCCTCTACAGCTGCCACCGTTTAGAGGCCTTGCCGTGTGTCATCCTGCGCTCAGCTTGAGCGGCGATGATACCTTCTACCTGATGAACAAGATCTTCCATATGGACAAAAGGGCATGGGTGATGGCCGTTGGCGTGGGGAAGAAGGAGTTACTAGGAGTAGCTCAGTTCGCTGCTGACAAGATGCAATATTTCACTTTTACGTTCAACCACAGCAGGATCTCCAAGTACCTGACAGGGTAATCAGGTAATTATTATTATTTTTTACTAAAGCACCCACATTTCTATGGTTACATGTACGCATGTGTTGCCGGCCTACTCTAGATAGTAAGATAATACAATGGGTACGACTATTTTAAGCATTATAAAAGTTAATCCTTTTGCCATTGTAAGTTACAATCAAGGGTTCCTGACACTCCTGACTGTTATAAAACATGATTCTGCTGTAGCTATAGTGCTAGGTGAGGACAGTATTTATAGACATTAACCATCGTGATTAGCAAAGATTCTGGGGGTGTTGATGAGTTTTTTTAATATATATCTAAATGCAAATATATATCCAAATTAAATGCAAATATATATCTAGGACCTGGAATTGCTGTCACAACAATGTTCTATAAATTTTCTTGTTGTTACAGTGTAGTTTAGTAAAAATGTTCCTATGAAATAGTTTAGTAATGATGGCAATGAAAACAGCCAGGTGGCTTCTTTTTGCTTGGTAAAAGAGCAGTTTGCTAAGGTGCTATGCTGTTACTACATTCTATGACTAGAGCTAGCTAATGCTGTTTGTTGCTGTGTATTGATGTTACTGATCTTTCGAATGTTTGGAATTGTAAATAGCATAAGATTACTGACTCAAAGTATTTATGCACATGCACACATGTATCCTTGAATCAACACATTCGTTAGAAGATAAAATAATATGGGCTGTTTACTATGTGCCGATACAGATGGAAGCCTTAAACGACACGGGTGCACATTGCCACGGTCCTCCATTAAGAAGCAGCATTCAATGATTCCGGCGGACTGGATCAATCTGAGTGAAGACACAGGTGCGAAATTTGAAGATGTTGATGATATGATCTGGGAGTAGGGATCATGGAGCTTAATATTTATCAGTAGTGGCAATAGTGATTCCTTGCCTCGCCAATATGGCACCCTTTATGTAAGCAAACTGTTTGGCACAGTTTTATTCACTAAATTTATTATTTAGTAGTGAAGGTCAGGACATTATTTCAAGTTATGCTCTGTCATGGTGACATGTATTTTATGTAATGGCTACTCTTCTGCACTCACTATTTATATTCCGAAAGTTATCTAAATCTATGTTGGAAATAGCAACTTTTAATGTAGCTTCTCTTGTTCTTTTAGGAAAAATTTCATGCATTGGTGAAATAGAAAATGCAAGAACATTGGACTTCTGCCCAAACAGCAGTGATACATAACTCTATATATATGTATATGTTTGTACTTTTTGTTTTCCTTTAGGGTTTTGTGTATATTTCTTTCACCTGTATCTCTATATATTGAGGCCTTTGGATACAAATGATATTCATAACATAGTAATCAGAGCTAATTTTTACGGTTTGGGTTCCTCTTCCCTCTCTCAATCCTCTTCCACATGCACTTTGGTTTGACGTTTTTGTCGGAGGTAACCGTTGGCTTCATCCCCTCATAAATACAACATGGTTTTGGCCCATAAGAGTCCACAAAATACTCTCCAAACTTCTTATGTGTACTCCTTCCGCGCTATGCTTATGTGTAATATATGGCAAGACCAGTGTACTCCTTCTGTTCCTAAATTGATATTGTCATTGACTTTTAATATTAACTTTGATTATTCATCTTATTCAAAAAAGTTTAAATAATATTTATATAGTTTGTTATAATTTACTTTATCATTAAAATTATTATAATTATAATTTATTTTTTTAAATATGAATTAGTTTTTTAATAAGACGAATGGTCAAAGTTGATGTGTTGTGGTAGAGAAACCACTAGACAGGGACACATTCCTAGTCACGGTTACAACTGAAGGTAATATTTCTCTTTGAAAAGATTAACTTCTTTGTTGCTTACTTCATGGATCTCCTATCTGCTTTATATAGACAGCAAAGCTATAGCCTAAAACCAAACTCTAAACTGACTAAAATAAATCCTTAACAACCTATTCTTTAAGCTAACAAACCCTAAACAATCTAATCTTTAAACTAATAAACTCTTATCCATCTCTTGTGCGCCCCCACCTTGCGCCTTCTCTTTTTGGGCCTGCAGCCTCTAATATTTTTTTCTTTCCCAACAAACAGCTTGTTCGCGAGCTATAGCAATTTAGATCGGTGCAGGTGCAGGCTGTAGCTTCTGCATGAGATGAGGTCGACGCAGCTGCTCGCCTTGTCGGTGTTGTTGTTGCCCATTGCGGCCTGGCACCTGTTAGTCATCACGATGGAATTGCATGACCTGCAGACGGGATAGATAACATCCTCGAGGATAAAGATGCCAGTAGTGCTGCTAGCGATTATCAAAATTTAATAGCTGACGTGAAGTGCCTCCCTTTTTCATTGGGAATAAGTCCTATCGACCTCCTTTAACCATTATAGCCGTTCGGTTTTCGTCTCATCCATAATTCTAGGTATTTTGACTCATTCAACTTTTTCAATCTGTTCATTTTTCCTTCTTTCGAGAGGGTGGTTTCATCATATGTGGTATTGTGATGCGGCATTTATTGCTGATGTGGACTACCGATATGGCACTCGGACATGGATAATCGATTTAGCTTAGTTTTATTCTATAAAAGAAATCAAATACTTAACAACCACAAAAAATTATAAAACTTTGCATTATTTTACAGGGAACAAATTTTGTAGTAGAACCAATTTAAAATTTGAAACACATTTTATTTTAAAAATTTACAAATAGAAATAACCATTAAAAATAATCTAAATCCTAATACTAGTGGATAATTTTTTTTTTCTAAATTCATATAATTCCAAGTATTTTCATTGTTTCACATTAATTTTCTTTAGAAATTTAAAATTTTCACATTTTGAACTTAAATTCAAATTCAAAATTCAAACAAGGAGCTGAGTCACCGTCCCGTTATAAATCTGTTTTCTGAATTTTATAGAAATAAATATGTTTTGAATTTGGAGATGTGTCCAAAACAAAAGTTGTTCCTCATGAAGACATCTATCATTGTGCAAAGTTTCAAATTCATCCGAGCTCGGGACGTTATGTTTTTCAGACAAAACAGAAGGGTGCACAAAATTTGGGGAAAATCAGAAAAAAAAGGCCTTGTTTTTGAAGCAGCAGTTTTCTGTTTTGCTTCAAAAACAGGATTTTTTGAACACCGATGAATTTCAAAATTTTCAAAATAATAGATCTCTTAGGAACAACTTTTGTTTTGGATCATCTCCAATCGAAACATATTTATTTCTACAAAATTCGGAAAAACAGATTTATAACGGACGATGACTCAGCGGCAATCTTATGTTTTGCTTCAAAAACATGACTTTTCTTAACTTGGATGAATTTGAAACTTTGCCGTATGATATATCTCTTCATGAAGAACAACTTTTATTTTTGACTCGTCTCCAAATTTGAAACTGATTTATTTATACAAAATTTAGAAAATAGATTTATAATAGGATGGTGATTCAGCTCCCGATTTGAATTTTGAATTTGAAGTCAAGTTCAAATTGTGAAATTATAAATTTCTAAAGAAAAATGGATGTAAAACAATGAAAATACTTGAAATTACATGAATTTAGAAAGAATATAAAATTTTATCGTATGGTTTCAGATATCTAGATTATTTTTTATAGTTAATTCTCTTTCTAAATTTGTAAAATAAATTGTATTTTAAATTTGAAATTGATCCTAAAACAAAATTTGTTTCCTTTAAAATATTTTAAATCTTTGCAAAGTTTTATAAATTTTTAAGGTTGTTAAGTATTTGTTTGCTAATTTAGAATAAAATTAGGCTAAGTCAGGTGTCTATGTCAGAAAAAAAATACCATGTGAATAGCCACGTGTTACCACTTAGATGGCGAGTCAGCTTTCCATCCACATCATCTTGCCACGTCAAACAAAACTGCCCTCGAAACCGCTCAAAGAGAAAAAAGAATTGGCGAGTCAGCTTTCCATCCACATCATCTTGCCAGTCAAACAACTGCCCTCGAAACTGCTCAAAGAGAAAAAAGAACGGGTTGAAAACTTAGGAGTCAAAATACCTGATATTCTTAATGAGGGACGGAAATTGAATGATCCTAATAGTTGAGAGAGATGATAAGACTTATGACCTAAGTAGCCGGCTAATTATTACTCGATTAATTTTTAGTCATTGTATGTTTGAAGGTAGGACTATTTGTTAGTCTATCCTCTGATGAAATATGTTTTTGTCTCTGACTAATTTTTAGTCTATGATTGTTTGATCCATGTTGGGTTAGTTTATGAAAAAAAATTAAGAGTAGTTTAGATATTTTATAATACCTAAGATTTGTTAATTTTTATTAATCCTCTGGATCAACTAATTAGAAAACAATTAATTTGTTGGAAAAGAATTAGTCCATCTATTAATCGGCAAACAATTAGTTGATGAGATAAAAAAAACCCCTTATTCCTTTTCGTTAACAACAGGGCAGGCACTTCAGCCCTTGTGAATTGTGATGCGGCCCAG
>BCLG01006590.1:0-15081 GCA_001602295.1 Zoysia matrella | reverse complement strand
ATTATCATTGCTAAAATTGTGATTTAAGGCCTTGTTTGATCGGGCTTTGGCTCTTTAAAAAAGGCTCTACCTTTGGTTATTTTTTTAAAAAAAGAAACTTTTTTTTATTCTGACTACAACTTTCTTAAAAGATGTTGCTAAATTAAATTTTTTTGTAAAATTTTCTATTTTATAAGAGTAGATAATATAGAAAACTGCCACATGGATGAAAGAGGAAAAAAAAAGTCATCTTTTTGTGGTTCCTAAGTTTCACTCTAGCTCCTTTAAAAAAAATTCTTAAATTATTTAGTATAATTTCAGTTGAAACCTTATCAAACAGACTCTAACTGTTGCTGTGTATCAATTCCAAACGGAATTCAGTTTTCCTGTATGTCTTCCATTTGCTACCTCATTTTCAAAATATAAGTATTTTTACATTTGAATAAAATCAAACTCTTTTAAATTTTACTAACAATATTTAAAAAAATACAAAATTTTTAATATAAAAATATATTTTTTATGAAAACTTATTTTATGATAAATCTAAAAAATATAATTTTTATATAATAAAACATAAATTATACGTTATTAATAGTTAAAATAATAATAATTTAACTTCGATTAAACTTAAAAATATTTATATTTTAAAATGAAGGAAGTACTAAATATCTCTGTAGGTGCAATCCAAATCCAAACCCGGTTGGAAACAGCGGCAAAACGAGTCTCGGGAGTTCCAATCGATTCCGTAAATATCAGGACCGAGAGATTTCCATTATTGAAAGTTCCTAAATGTAGGAATCTTGAGAACTGTTGAAGACTTATTTTTTCAATTACTTTCTAATTTTTAATTTAAGAATTTAGTTTTAAAAAAACTATTTGAGATGCTCTAAGAAGAAGGCACCTCGTATTAAGAGAAACAAATACAAAAATAACCGTATAGAGCGCTCTCAAATTATGTATCATCTTGATAGCGATAGTACAAAATATAGCTTTTCTGATATTTAATTAGGAAAGACATAAGTATGCGCTCGTAAATGCGTATAGCGACGCTTACCACTGTACTCCCTTTGTTTCCAAATGTATATCATTATTCATTTCTAATATTAATTTTGATCATTTATCTTATTTAAAAATTAGTTCAAATCTGTAAATTGTAAGCTACATTTCAAACACATTTGAGATAAAGCAAATTATAACAAAATATATAAAATTTATTATATATTTTTAAATAAAACGAATAAATAAAATAAATGATCAAAATTGATGTTAAAAGTAAACGGCAATAACAATTTAGAAGCCCTAACTAATATCATAAAAAAAATCAAAACTTCTAAAATCAATTCGTGGACTTTTGAACACAGATGAATCGAAACATTTTAGCACGCAATTCACTTTTTACCACGAATAAATTAAAATCTCAAATAGATAAATGCAATTTTGTAGTACTCCTTCTGTCTCAATTTATATAGATCATTTTAGTTTTAGGTCTGAACACGAGAATTAAGAAAAATAAAAAATATGAAATGCGTTGAAAACGAGAAAAAAAATAAAAAAGTATTAAAAATAAAAAAATGTATTAAAGTGAAAATGACTTATAATTTATAAAAACTTTAATTTGAGACGGAGGAAATAATATTTAAGAACCTTCAGACAGCCATGGCACCTCTGCAGGATGGTAAAGGCTAGTCCAAACAAATCCTTATGAAGATAAATATTCATGCACACGTTAATTAGCGGAAACCATGAAGATAAATTCAGTGGATAATAATACAAGTTATTACAGGTGAAAAAAATCATGAGCCTTTCACTTTTACGTTGGTTTTATCATCTCATAATCAAACAAATCTCATACTGGCTATTGTGTTAGTTACAACATAAATCACTATCTGGAGATATCTAATTGAAAATTTCTCAAAAATTCTCCGTACAAGAATACAATGAAAATTGATACTGTAGAAAATTCAATGATCAGAAACTTCAGCACAATCTTTCCAAACACAACAGAAATACATTCGCAACAGGAGAAAACTCTTGTATCATGTAAATTACATTCTCATGTATCCATAAGATTTTGGAGTCTTCCTTACGGAAATTGGCTGCTTTGACGGCTTGTGCACAACTCCAGGTAAATTAGATCGTCGCCTTTTAATTTTCTCTTCATGAGACAGTTATGCAGTTAATACAGCTCAGTTGACTGTTGCGGCATCCTGCCGTGCAATTGACTCTCAAACCAATTCTCTTTTGTTGGTAACTAGTGGAAGTCATACAAAGAATATTTTAAAAAATGAACATGCAAGCAAGGAAAGAATGGTGCACGTAAACTTGTTTCTTTTACTCCGCATATCCAAATTCAGGATCCATATCGAGTTTTCGTTTTAGACGAGACTTGTCAGCACTGCAAAACAGGATGTTGGCACGTTCAGTTACTTCCCGCAACAAGTGAGCAGTGACAAGTCGCATTCAGCATGCATGGCTAGTGATGTTTACCTGTTCAAGGTTGGTCTAGGAGCTGGTCTTATGCCAAACACAGCTCCAACATCCACAGACATTGGTATTCTAGAACTCTGACTAGACATGTCATCCGCGTGCCTCACCCCAGAAGGATGATCTTCTGCTTTATCTGGCCGCTGCATATTCCCCTCCATGCCTTCATGAGCAGTCACCCTGCGTAACTTCCTTGGTGGGGATAGTACCACAGGACCATCCTGCAGGTTCAGATCTGGTATTTTGTTATTCCCTGAATCTCCCTTGGGTGGTGGCCTTGGAAGCTGTGATGGTTTTGTTGGAGCTGGTATTGATGAAAAGTACCTTATAAAAGGGAACATAAACAAAAACTGTCATTGAAGCAACCAATAGAACAGAATTTGCTATTCCAACCGGTCACATTGATGTACCTGTGGTCTAGAGCCTGCTGAGCTGTTATTCTTGCTTTTGGGTCATACGTAAACATTTTTGACAGAAGATCTAGAGCATCATCACTGGCCATAGGAAACAATGAACGAAGTGGAGGTGCAGCAACAAATTGATACTCAACATAATCTGGAAGATAAACCATATCTGGCCATTGAGAAGACTTTGGAGTTCCAAAAGCTGCAAAGATCTTCCCGAGTTGATCGATGTCACTAGAACCCTGCAACAGCAACAATCAGCTGCTTGAATTGGACAAAAAGAAACCACTTCACAAGTGTATTCACCATCAATAAGGAAAATTCAATAAAGATTGGATTCAATTGATGGGTGGGAGGGCCTAAAGCATAAAGCAAAGGCAAGAACCTGGACTAAAAATGTCTGGTTATACAACTGAAATGCACATTATCATGACCACAACATTCGCATTACCAGTAAGGACATTATTCTACAAACCTAATTTCAATAGTAAAAAAAGGCAAAAAAGTTTAGACCCAAATCACTTGATCTCTCTCCATTTCATTTTGGCTAGAACAAGTTAGATACCCTACTCTCATTAGGATATCATGACCAACGAAAAATTTGGATACATATGCACACAAACAAATACAAGAATGGGTTCGAATCTTCTATTCAGGCTGACCTTCTTCAGGAACATGAATTAACAAGTGCTAAATGAAAAAAGAATTCCCAGGCTCTTCCCAGATCCACTACATGAATATATCACATTAAGTTCTCAAAGCATCTGCTGCAATAACACCTTAAAAAATGGAGTACGAAAATACAATCTAGAATTTTACTTTATTTTTCCTTAAAAGATGACAGATCTCACGTGAATTAAAGAGCTGATTACAGAGTAACAAGACAAATAATGGTAGAGCCAGTGCTACATTTTTTTAACATTGAGCTGTCCACACATGTAACTTTGTAGTAAGTGTTATGATGACCCTCCATGTACGTACTTTCACATAACATCTCCCTCCGTTCTCAAATATTTGATGCAGTTGACTTTTTGAGCTACATTTGATCATTCATCCTATTAAAAAAACTAAAGAGTATCATATATTTGTTCTATTTTGTTTTGTAACTAAAGGTATTTAAATAGTATGGCTTATAATTGTGCATATTTGAACCAGTTTTTTTTTAATAAGATGGATGGTCAACACAAAGCTAAAGTCCACGGCGTCAAATATTTGAGAACGGAGAGGTATTTGTTTCAGAACACATGGTTTCAGCATCAAAAAAAAATGATGGCATGGTTTTTCAAAAATACAAAATTCACATATTTGTTTTACCACTGCATGATAGAAATGGAAAAAGAATTCTATATCAAACATAGCATGCTGCACACCATTTCTATATACACTATCAAATTCATTTCAGTAAATGAACAGCATAGATTACAATGAACATTTCGCTTAGTCCCGGTGGTTCTCGGAGTTTTAAATTTAAAACATTATGAATGTTTATTATTTAGTAATTGTGCTAGAATAAAATGTATGCAGCGATGATGAATCAAATTTAAGCCAAGGTTAACCCATGTGAAGCTATCTACTGGTTCCTATGATTTGTTTTTTGTTATGCATCTTCATAACGATGCTAGATTTTATGGCTAACTTCCCATGTTATGCAACTATCAGCTTTTGATCTCCGTTAGAGTGTTTTGTCCGATTTAATTATTTGGCAGTTCAAGCAGGCTTATTGTGGGAACGGTCCTAACACCTCACCAGGGCAAGATATTTTTTTGCCAATTGGAGCAACAATCAGATCATGCTACAAAAATGACAGTTTGATGTACAAGTCAAATTGACATGTAAAGAAATGACATCAGTGCTATGAACTTAGCCTAAGACATCATATACCCCAATTTGCTTGGAATCCAAAATATTTGTTGTCGCTGTTGAATAGAGTAGAACAAACAAATCAAAGTTCTCCCATTGAACAGACTAGTAAGCTGTTGAACCTGGAGAAATGGTCTGCGAAGTAGAAGTTCAGCAAATATACAACCAGCAGCCCAGATATCCACTGCAGAGCCATACTGCTTCGATCCAAATAATAATTCTGGTGCTCGGTACCATCGTGCAAAAACCTACATGTAGATAAAAACAGTTACAGTTTAAGTTCCCCGCGCGTGCAGGACATATAGCTTGGTTTTAGGGAAATATATTGGTGGAAAATCACTCTGTGGTAACTGCTAGACAAAGAGAACTAGAAACAGTCTGTGACTGCATAATGCTTAAATCTAATTGAATCAGATTTATGATTTAACAGAACCTCAGTGCGATGTAGTGCTCAAATGAAATTCAGCAATGGCTAAGAAACCAACTGTAATAAATTAATAGTATACTTAGCACCTTTACTATTTAAAAAATGTGGCACTGGTTGAATCTCTACTTCTCAAATAGATACTTATTAGCAATTTTACTGGATTGCAAGCAGCAACCTGAAAAAAAGCTCGTGTACGAAGTAGATATCAATTAGCAAATGCAGGAAATACCACAAGATCTTCCTCATTTATGTAATTTGTTCTATCCCTTTTTTGGTGAATCAATAATTTGTTTTATTCGGTTAAGCATTTTTCACTTACCACAAACAGTTACAAGATTATTTTGGTCTAAGGTACTATAAAGGGCGTGAGCAATGCTGAAAGCTCCCACACATTGTAGGGTACAGGGAAGCGAATTTCAAGGCAGCCTTCCCCTGCTTATATTTGCAGGGAGGCTGATTCGAACCCAGGACACAGGAGGACACTCTCCCCCACTGCATCAGGCCCGCCCTTCGTGATCTAAGATATTGCATCATTAATATTCAAAGATTGATACTGAGGGAGTACAATGCAGTTTGAAATTAGGTTACTCCAGATAAAGAAAAATGCTTCAAAAGTTACTGGCCTTGCAAGGAAAAATTACAGAAGATCAACAAATATTGGCAACCATATGCCATGTTTTTCTTTGAAAAGTAGGAACAAATGACAAATATCCAGACAGATCAAAGGAACTCAGAATGATACAGCAAGGTGCTACAAGTGCACCTTTATTCTTCAACCAGCTTTTTTAGGTTTCCCTCAGGACACAATGTACGTAATGCATACATATATAAGTCAACCAGAAAAAACCTGGTGAGTGAAGTTCCTTCCCGGGCTCCCAAAAATGCGTGCCAGACCAAAGTCACCAAGCTTGAGCTGCCCATCAGCATCGATGAGTAAATTATTAGGTTTCATGTCCCTGCAGCACAGTTTATTAAAGGTCGTTTCCTTCAAAAAACAAAAAAGATCCAATAAAGATTAGCAAGATTGTAGTTACCTGTGTAGCACCCATTTCTTATGGCAGAAAGCTAGACCTTTCAGCATCATCTGAACATACGATTTTGTGTCACCAGGAGATAATACAATATTCCTATCGCGTATGACAGCTTCCAAGTCTGTCTCCATGAACTCAAATATGAGATGCAAATTCCCCTTGTATGGGAAACAATCGATCAACTCTATAATGTTTGGATCTTTCAGTTCCTTGAGCAGTTTAATTTCCCTCAATGCAGTGAAGTTCACACCTTCCTTGTACTTCCCTAGCCGAATTTTCTTAATTGCAACTGTGTGCCCAGTCTGGAAAAAACATTATGCAACAACTCATGAACAAAGTTACATAATATCTCAACTAAAATTTGAAGTACCACTACAAATCTGACTGATCAACTGCAATAACACTAAAATGAGGCAAAATTCACAAGCACTGATACTTCCTTGAAAAACAATAAACTGTGGCTACACCAAATACACAAGCAATAGCCCTTAAAATAAATCAACTTAAAACTAGTGTGCATATGTCCTAAATCAGAAGTCCATACTTAGAAACCTTCAAAACACGAGTCCACAACCCTGGTATTCCACAAATGGACACATATAACCTCCAATCTATCCCCTCCCCATCAAATGAGATTGCCTTCAAGGTTCTAACGTCACCACAAAAGGCACACCAATACCAGAATCAAGGAGCCAACACCGGCAGATCAATCAATGTCCAGCTGAATCCAAGCGAATTACGTTCTTATCAGGCCTAATCAAGCACCACGTACATTCCAGTCTAGCATGCCCCAGCAGGAGCAGCACTCTGGAGCATCCACAGCGAACCCTTAACTCTGCGACGCCGCCAATTCACGAGCTACCAGTTCAAAAATCCTCTAACCCCTAAGGTCAATCATCCGAACCCTCACCCCAGAGTCAGATGGATCGAACCTCTGATTCTCTAGGGCCCACGGCCCGCAGATCAGCGGCGAGCCACGGCGGCGGAGGGTTTAGGAGAAGGGAAGGGAAGCGGAACCTTGGTGTCCGTGGCCTTGAAGACGACTCCGTACGTGCCCTCTCCCAGAATCTCGCGCTTCCGGTAGCGGTCCACCACCAGCTTCCCTCCCGAGTCGTCGTCCCCGCCGCTCGCCATCGTCCTCGCGAGAGGCGGCGGCGCGTCCGAGCGGGAAGGTGCGAAGGCGAAACTGCGCCCGGCCGGATGGGTTGGCCCGTGTGGGGACCGGGGGTGACGGCGGCGCGCCGGCGCGGGTGAGGGGGTGTCCGCCCGCACGGTGCGCCGCGAGGAGTGGGGCGGCCTGCGCTGGTTCGGGTGCTGCCGCTGTCGTGCGATGGCACCGGGGACGAATTGATTTTGGTTTCCGCTCACTTTAAATTATTTTGTTGAAAAAGGGTTTCCGCCCACTTTATTTATTCCAGCTCTCTAGTGTAATCCGATATTCTTCCTCTTCTCTCTCTCCACTCGTTTCGACCGTTCTACGGTCGTTTGGACTGCGTTCGTTCCGTTGAGACGGATTCTTCCCCGGATTAGGCTCATACGGCGGGCTTGCTACGGACTGTTACATTTTGTTTGGCATAGTTTATTTTTGGCTTATTTACTGAAATTAGTAGAAATTATGTTAAACAGTAAATTTATTTTATAACTTATTAGTTCAATATATTTTTATAAAAAATTAAAAACAATTTATTTTCAGCTGCTTTTTACCATTTGTTTTCATAAGATGAATTTTTAACAAATTTTAGTTGTGCTAAACAGTACCTTAGATGCATGAATTCCTATCTCAAATATTTCTCTACTTTATTTTAGGCCTATTTGAATTAAAAATCCAGATTATATATATTTTTATGTTAGAATTGGAATCTAGGAATTTAAAATCTCAACTGTTTTGATTACAAAATTTTATCTCTATTAATGTGCATTATAATAGAGAATTTTGAATAATTCTTAAATCCATGGGATTCTATAGGATTTTATAATATTTCAAAAACTCACGTACCTGAAGCATTTTTTTATCCTTTTTATACAATCTCAAATGTTAGAATGAAACTGGTGCTACAGAAGACAAGCCCAAAATATAAGTACAAACCAGAGGCATGAGTCTCATGTTATTAACGGTAAAAGAAAAACTTATACTAAGTTATTAGGAAGAAATACTAGGGCAAAGCCCTCTATCAGGTGGATAGAGGTTTTTCTTAACATAACGAAGAGTGTAATATTCAATCTACATCAAGTCTTGTTAAAAAGTGGCAAAAAAATAATAATGAAAGTTGGTATAGTATTTTTAACACATCATGTGTCGCGGCAACAATATGAAATTTGGGGGTAGTTTCATTCATCTATGCGGTTGACATGGCAAGAAAAAAGAAAATAAAAGTAGGGTAAAAAATGATATAGGGCGCTATAATAAAGTTGCACAATAACCCATGTTCTTATTAATATTTCATCGAAGCCAGTTTGTTAGGAGTGCTATAATAGTGAAACGTTCATTAGAGCGAACCTAGATGGGTGGCACTTGTCCATCTATTAAACAAAGATTCATCGACGACTTTTTTAGATATTCAAATTTGATTGTGTATGAGGAACTGTGAACACACCTACACTATTCTTTTCTGAAAATTACGTGTGTAACAGTCACAAGCTAGAAAGTGAGATCAAGATCATATCCTATAAGACCACTCGATGAAGTAAGACCACCGAGTGGCTCACAAAACAACAAGCCGACAACATGCTGATTTGTTGAAAGGTAACGAGTAGCAACAGTTTGCAGTGGGAATTTTGGTCCATGCAATGAACATAGATGCATAGCAGCACATATCACTATAATTCATTTATGTGAATTCATTATTTGAAAATTTTGACACATGAAAATTTATATTTACATAACTATAAGAATTTCTTCATTCAAAAGACATGTTACATTTAAAATGCAAGAAAGTGAATGCAAATATATTTCCATTGCAAAAAAAAATGTAAATACATTTCTTAATTCAAAAGAAATAATGCCAACACACAAATTTCTACATTCAACATTGCTAGTTTTTCTAAAGGATAATTATTTAGCATACCCGCCACTAATTCTTTGCCTTCACCTTGTGTATAATATACTCATGGTAAGCAAGTTATTCAGTCTTAAGGCTGCTAATGTTAATGAAAAAGCTTTTGCATTATATAAATTTGATTTACTTTTAGAAGTTATATTATATTTTTAAAATGACAGGTAAAAACGTTCCCTAGACAGGAATCTTGTGATCATGTATGAGAAAATACAGTGAAGTACAGTGAATAGTGAGTACTACTTGAATCCCACAATAATATAAAACAGCAACACGGGATGATTGAATCTGCAAAATTTAAACAGTTCAAAATTTAATTGTTCAGAATATTTCAAGGTTATAACTGTTGAAAATAAAATGTTAGCCACCTATAACAAGAATGTCTGTTATCATCTGCCGATTTATGGTCGAAGCATAACAAGTGAACAAAATAGTAGATGGCCATACAATATTGGATCAATTTTCTAAGAGCATAAATCAAATATCCTATTTAATATGGCAGGAGGGTTTACTTTGATGTATATTTTTTTTAAAAAAAACCACACAATAAGAAGAGAAGAAAATAGGAAAACACTAGACAGTTACATCACCACACTTCCAATTTCATTATGACAGCTTAAAAAAAAAGAGAAAAGATAATGCCAAAACTTAAGTAGTTCAACGGAGAAAATATGAGGACAATATATTAACCAAAAACCTAAGAAGCTTTTCTTTCTCAAATGCTTCTACTGTATGGTACTCAAGCTGTTAGACATCAAGGTTGAAGATAGTATCTTAATAACATAAACATGGTAGCAGAACTTGACAATTCATAAAAATAATATATTGTATAACGTCTGCGCTCATCAGTTGCATCACAACAGTCCATCTCGATATCCATGATGCTATGCGCACCAAGTTTTGTCTTTTTATTTGTTATTGTCATGTTCTTTGTTGTGAATTAGAACCGTCGGTCAACTAGTACATGATAAAGATGTGGTTTGATCTATCCATCTTACATGTGTATCTCTAAAATGTACAATCATATTTTATTTTTACATCTGCATATACAACTTTTTGCTCTTTTTAATATTTAGACATTTATGTTTTTCTCCTTTTGATTTTATTAGGTTTATTTTATGTTCTTTTTCTTGTATTTTTTTCAATCAGGTCTAAAACCATATCCAATTATTTCTTAGTGCAATAAAACCTTCAAATGTCTTAAAAAGAGTAAATTTCACAAAACTACATATATTTTATCAATATTATCACAAAACTGTAGATTTAAGTTATACTTTTATAAAGCTACATATTTTTATCTAATTTATTACAAAACTACAAGTTTTGTATCTAAATTTTTACAAAATTATAGATTTTATATTCAATTTGTCACAAAATATAGATTCTATACATATATAGTTGAAACCACTGTAGCAAATTTGTAGCTATATGAAACTATGGCTTAAATCTATAGTTTTGTGATAATATAGGTAAAATACCTGTAATTTTGTGAAATTTACTCTCTTAAAAAATTAGGGACTAGTTAGCCGCTATGAGGTAAATTTTACAATCAAAATTATTATCTTGGATTTATCAAATCATAGTAGGCTACTGTCGGAACAAGAACGGAAAATCTTTCAAGTACCTCGCGTAATTTATATTTTGACGGCTTTATAAATTTTTGCACCAAGATTTCATATGTACTCCGTAAGAATCATAAAAAGGGTTGGCACATGAAAACATTCACAATCTAAATTGATCTTTATTATATGTTAAATAAAACCATATAGAATTTCGGGCAGGTAATTCGTTTCTCACTGCAGCTAGTTTATTTTTTCGGACCCATTACCGGGCCTAATCAGGGCCCGCATTTTTTTTCCTCTACCCCGTCCATAGTGCGTAAAAGGGCGAGCGACCACGCTGAAGGCCGGATGACCTCTCAGGTCCCCACACCTCCGCGGAGCACACGCGGCACCTCCATTCCAAGCGCACGGAAAAGGTGGACGGAACTGAAGAGCAGCAGGCAAGCCAAGAGCAGGGCGCTGCGCCTTCGCTCGCTTCTCGTCCCTCCCACCGCATCACCAGTTCACCACCAACCCCCTACTATTCGTCTCAGAAATTCCCCCGGTTCACACTCGTCTCCTTCCCGAAACCCCCGTCCAGATCTACCCCGTAATCGCCTTGCCGCTCCCTCCTCGTCCCACCCCGCGCCCTAAGGGCGGAGGAACCCCTCGGCGCCGGCGCGATGCGGGTGCCGTGCTGCTCGCTGTGCAACATCCGGTACGATGAGGACGAGCACGTGCCGCTGCTCCTCCACTGCGGCCACGGCTTCTGCCGCGCGTGCCTCGCCCGCATGCTCGCGGCCGCACCCGGCGCCGTGCTGCCGTGTCCGCGGTGCCGCCACCCGACCGCCGTCGGCAACTCCGTCTCCGCGCTGCGGAAGAACTTCCCAATCCTCTCGCTCCTCTCCGCGTCACCTTCCTCCCCGTCCTTCCTCCACTCAGAATCGGGGTCGTCCTCCGGCTCCGATGACGAGGATGGCTTCTTTGCGCGACCCAGTCGCCGCCCCACCCCGCCTGCAGCGCCACCCGGATGCAGCAACGTCGACCTCGCCTCTCACCCAGACCTCAAGCTCGCCCGCCGCATTGGTAGTGGCTCGCCCGGCCCTGCTGGGCAGGAGGTGTTGGCAGGCACGCTGTCCCGTGGCAGTGGGGCCAAGAGGTGCAAACACCAAGTGGCAGTGAAGAGGGTGCCCGTCCCAGTTGGGGATGGGCTGGAGGGAATCCAGGAGGAGGTGGAACGGCTCAGGCGTGCCTCCTCATGGTGCCGAAACGTGTGCACGTTCCATGGCGCCATTAGGGTTGGCGGGCACCTCTGCTTTGTGATGGATCGTTACGTGGGGTCAGTGCAGGCAGAGATGCGGCAGAATGGTGGGCGTCTCACGTTGGAGCAGATACTCAGGTGTGGCATTGTTGCATCTAAATACGGACAGTTCTTAGTTCTCGTTGATATACTTGATGTACTACTGATCACCATGATAACTGCACCTGGAAACGTTGATTGAGTTGCAATATCACACATCATTGTCTGATTACCCACATAGTCATGCATACTTTTTGAAGCTGACATGCTAAAGAAGCACATTTAGCTAGAAATGCTTATGGAATGCGATGATCGTGGTAATTTGTTAGCTTGATATGCAACGCGAAAGTTGTCTTTTACGTAATAGTGCTATTCAATTGGTTTCGTTGGTAATGCCACGTGTCCTGTTATGTCTGGGTGCATGCTGCTAGCTTCTTTGTCTTGTGTTTGTTGTATTGTAGCGTAAAAGTTTTGAAGAAGATTAGTTTGTCACAGTTAAATGTTTAGATAGATTGAAGGATCGGTGCTCTGTAATTCAAAGAAAAGCATGTTGTTAGTTTGTACTGAACAGAATCAGTGAATAACACTATTTTGGCCTTAATTTATTTGGTAAATCAATCCATACGAAATTGTTAAGCTGTATTGCTTCAGTTCTGTCAATCATGTGGGATGTTATCACCATACCTTTTTTGGATATGCTGATGACATTAATACTCCTTATGACATTCATTCGTGTTGAATGATTTCCCTAGAATAATGCATGCTGGCACCGGCAACATTCATTTTTCTAATTCTGAGTCATATTTGGCACTGGTACATCTAAATTCATCGATAAACTGGTATCATCTTTAGAAAAACTTAGAGCAAAATTGTCAGTAAACTGTTAAATTCATGTTTTCTTTTTTGTGTGAAGAAGATTATTGTCAGTTTTAAGTTTAGCCTGAACATTCTATGTGATTTTTTTTTTGCCACAGAGGAGTATTCCTAATATTTTCGCTATTGTTGGATTTGGTACTAGTATATTTAATACTCCCTCCGTCCCAAAATACTTGTCATCCTAGCCTCTTCAAGTTTTCCCAATTTACTTGTCAGCCTCACTTCCCAATGCAACTTTCTCTATTTCCAATAGATTTCTATCTCTATCTCTTTCCTCCTTGTTTTCAGCACATACCACCTTTTCATCCCTCCTTAATTCCTGAGCCCAGAGCCAGGATGACAACTAATTTGGGATGGAGGAGTATATTATAATGACGACTATCTGTTGACAGGTCAGTTACCAACCCTTTCTGATGGCATCTGAATAAGCAGCCGTTTCATGGCTCAAGATTGTCTATTCAGTTAATTGTTAACTGGGTGATGATTAAATTGTTGTTGTATTGTAGCTAGGCGAATTCTCTAATTACATGCTATGGTATCCTAATTCATTACTTTCCCAGTTTCTGTAATATGAGTATGACAAACCAATTTCATTTTCCTAGCCATGGGATTTCTTTGTAGTGTTTTAGCATTTTCTAATACATACTACAGAGTACATATCAATTCCTATTAATAACCATAATAGTGCTGTAATGATACTTTGATACTTCAATTCAAACATCATGTCTTCACTAACTAAAATTTTGGTAGATATGTAATTTTCCAAGCTAGTTGAGTTATCCTTACTGCCTCTGTGTCCCGGACCCTGATGGTATTTGATGTTTCTGTGGAAACCATTATGGGTTCAATATTGGTAGTTTTAACTATATGATATCAACCATTCAAATTAATTTTACGCATGTTGTACTGATGTAGCACATTTGATGAAATTTTGTCATCTCAGCCAATAAAACGGTTGCAATGTGTGTGTGGACAAGTAATATTTTAGTACTTCACTTTTGTTTTATTTGAGTGAGAACATTGTCTTCAAGGATACACATAAGTTAGATGGAGTACCAACATCATACGTAGGAAGGGTATTTTTCTATCTTTTTGCATTAACCAAAGTATCTAGCTTTTTTTTTAATAGACAATTGTTGTTTTTGTTCTCCAATTCTCATAACAATTAAGGCATACTTTACCATTGGTCGTTACTTTTTATAAAATTATTTGGTATGGAACTATTTTGCACCACTGATGAATTATTCCTGAGCTTGACTTTTTAGGTACGGAGCAGATATTGCCCGTGGGGTGGCGGAACTTCATGCAGCGGGAATTGTGTGCATGAGCATAAAGCCATCAAACATTCTTTTAGATGCAAATGGCCATGCAGTCGTTTCAGATTATGGTCTTTCAGCAATTCTGAAGAACCTCACTAATAGGAGAGTACCTGATGAGTCCAGCTTGGCTGGCATGGATGCTACACTGCTTAGCCCAAACTATATAGCGCCGGAGGCATGGGGACCATTGAAGAAATCACTGAATATGTTCTGGGATAGTGCAAATGGAATTTCACCAGAATCAGATGCATGGAGTTTCGGATGCACACTAGTGGAAATGTGCACTGGCGCTGTTCCGTAAGTAGTCTTTCTATTTTGAGTCGCAAAGAAAAAAGTAGTCTTTCTATTTCATTTGTGTTCCTTACTACTTTGTGAACAGTATGGTTGATGCTAATTGAAATGCAGATGGGCTGGGCTAAGTGCAGACGAAATATGTAAATCTGTTGTAAAAGAAAGGAAGCCACCGCCGCAATATTCAAGAGTAGTAGGTGTAGGACTTCCTGGGGAATTGTGGAAAATGATTGGTGACTGTTTACAGTTCCGTGCTTCAAGAAGACCTTCCTTTCAAGACATGCTTAAAATTTTTCTTCGACATCTTCTAGACATACCAAGGAGCCCACCAGCGAGTCCTGAGAAGTAATTTCTCCATCCCATTTTGTATTGCTTCATGTTGAATAGTACATGAAAACTAAAAGTTTTTGTAGAATGTGTATACTTACCTGAAAGTAAAGTATAACAATAAAATATAATAATCAGCATCTTTGGAGATTAACAATCTAATTTTCATCCCAAACTTACCTTTTTTTT
>BCLG01006588.1:0-16913 GCA_001602295.1 Zoysia matrella | reverse complement strand
CGCTGGCCACGCGGCCGCAGAGCCCGACCATCCGGGTCATGATGGAGGAGGGCCGCGCGCAGGGGCTGGTCTTCGCGCCGTACGGCGAGCTGTGGCGGCAGCTCCGCAAGATCACCATCCTCGAGCTGCTCAGCGCGCGCCGCGTCCAGTCGTTCCGCGGCGTGCGGGAGGACGAGGTCGCGCGCCTCGTCGCCGCCGTAGCCGGTACGCCGCCCGGTCGGGCGGTGAACGTGAGCGAGAGGATCGCGGTGTTGATCGCCGACTCGGCGGTGCGCACCATGATGGGGGACAGGTTCAAGAGGCGCGACGAGTTCTTGGTGTCGCTCGAGGAGGGGCTCAAGCTCACCTCCGGGTTTAGCCTCGGCGACCTGTTCCCGTCCTCGCGGCTCGTTAACCTCCTCGCCGGGACGTCGCGGCTGGCGTACGCTAACCACGTGAAGAACTTTGAGCTCATGGAATCCGCGATCGAGCAGCACGAGGAGCGGAAAGCAGCCGCGGCGGCGAATAACATCGTGGAGGAAGATGAGGATATATTGGACGCGCTCTTGAGAGTACAGAAGGAGGGCGGCCTCGACACACCTCTCACCATGGGAACCGTCAAAGCTGTTATCCTTGTAAGCACCTCAGCCGTCCAGCTTCCAAAAATATTTATTTCTTACACACTTTTACTTCTTGTTGATTGAAATTAATTTTCCATTCTCGTACGTGCTCATATAACTACAGGATCTATTCAGTGCTGGAAGCGAGACGTCAGCAACGACGCTCCAATGGGCAATGTCAGAGCTCATGAGAAACCCTGACGTGATGAAGCGAGCACAAGATGAACTGCGCAGCACTCTCAAAGGGAAGCAGAAAGTGAAGGAGGACGACCTGGACCAGCTGAACTACCTGAAGCTCATCATCAAGGAGACGCTGAGGCTGCATCCGCCGGCGCCGCTGCTCCTGCCGAGGGAGTCCATGGAGTCCTGCAAGATCCTCGGGTACGACGTGCCCAAGGGCACCACGGTGCTCGTGAACGCGTGGGCGATCGGCAGGGACCCCAAGCACTGGGAAGACGCCGAGGAGTTCAAGCCTGAGCGGTTTGAGAACGGCGCCGTCGACTTCAAGGGCATGCACTTCGAGTACACGCCGTTCGGCGCGGGGAGAAGGATGTGCCCGGGAATGGCCTTTGCGCTGCCGAATATGGAGCTTGTGCTCGCCGCTCTGCTCTACCACTTCGACTGGGAGCTCGCCGACGGGGTGAAGCCAGGGGACCTGGACATGACGGAGGAGATGGGCATCACCGTGCGGAAGAAGAAAGCCCTTCACCTGCATCCCATCGTCCGCGTGCCGCCTCAGCCAACATAATATGCAGTTTGAATGTTTGACTCCTATTAAGTTTATCTTATGTTGATGATCAACGTATCATGCAAGGATGTATATCCTAATGGCTTAGAATTTACGATTATAAAATATCTGTTGTTTTCAAGTATTAAAAAATAGCAGATCTCATAACACAAAATAAAAAAAGTTAGGACTGCCGTAAAATTTTTATGCATGGCATATAATATGTTCTACGCCTAAGCATATCTCCACTCGTATGCTGAGAAAATCTTGGATATTGAGCTACTATGCACATATAACTTGCAACCAAACGATTGAAAGATGAACAATTCACTTACTCCATTCTAAAGAACTAACTGGGGACAATAATTTTACAATAAAGAAACTATAATTCACCACTTTTCCCTCACGTGGAGCTCGTAGGCTGCGAACGTGGTCTGTAATTTAATTTAAATAAATCACGCCCACCAAAATCATTTTTTCCAAAATGAAAATTACAAGCTCAAAACATCAAAATGCCACAATGGCTTGAGAAAAACCAAGGCATTTGCGTGGTATTCACAGCAAACATCTGAATGTACACTGGTGTCACCAATGCATCGCCAAAACAACCAGCCGGCCTGATGATGGCAGCCTGTTCCTCAAGAACCTAGTAGCCTCTTGATTTCCGCTTTCTGCTCTGAGGTCAGTCTCGATGGGAACTTGATGCTGAACTTGATCCTAAGATTCCCCTTCGTGGAAGGATTCTTTGGTATTGGCATGCCTTCTCCTACAACGACCTCTTCGTAGCCAGGGTATATAACATTGTTTATCGCTACTGTCAGGCTCCGACCATCTAATGTTGTTTCATGAACAGTATATCCAGCCAAGGCCTCAGCCAAGGAAATCTTCTGAGTCATGATCAGATCATTCCCATCTCTTGTGAACAGATCATGTGGCTTCTCATCAATTACAAATACAATATCTGCAGGGATTATGTGTGGAGCTTCATTACCCTTTTCAGGAAATGTTATTTTTGTCCCTTTCTTCCATCCAGGTTTTATGTCAATCGTTAGGATCTCCTCAACAACTAAAGTTCTCCTGCAAAGTAATAAAAAAAGGTTGCTCATAAGAAGCCAAATGGAACCATCAAAATGCATACAACTATCACGAAATATTCAGAAAAATAAAGATCTAATTTTGTGTAGAAGTACATATAACTCATAAACCTACAGAATACAACCACAAGATGTGGCACCTTTTTGCTGGATGCAGCACAAACGAGCTAGTTGCGTAAGACTGAGCTAAGCAAACTGATCAAACATCTAAAAGCCTCTAGTTCTCCAAAGCATCAAACCATTGAGCAAATAAGTATGTTGATGACCTTTTATATTTTGGTTTCAATAATTAGTAAGAAAAAATAATCAAATATCACTCAGATCACTTTTGGCTACAAGTTGCTTTCCTTAGAGCCTCCTCTATAGTACTTCCGATGCAAGGGTTATAACCCTGTTACATTTCTTCCCCAAGGGAACAATATATACATAAGACCTCGATCAAAGTTTATTTATAAAACTGACACCTAGCAACTACTGTGTTGAACTACTATAAACAAAGTCACAACTTTATTTCTTAGCATCTAATGCCAGTTCGCTCAGTCCATACATCTCGCTTGATATGGTGATAATACTCTCCAAATGTTACATATATATTCATAACAAATGCAGTTGTCAGAATAATAGAATCCTTCTGCCAAATTATAAGTTCCTCTTAGTTTTCTGATGTAGAAAGAACTTACCTAAGGTGCAACATAGGTCCTACATTTTGTTTGTCTGTCTCATGTAGCCCCTAGAGTTCAGTATTCTTTGGTAGATGCTTAAGCTTATATATGTTTTTCTATATCAATGAATCCCTCATGCTAGGAAAAATTGGGAAGCAACAAGTGATACAATTAAGGACGTTTACTAATGCAAGTAGCTATCTATACTGCTAAAATCACAGAAACAAGGTGGATTCCTCCTATGATATGCAGGCTCAATTGGAGTAACAATCCATAAGATGCGTGATCAGAGACATTAGGAACCATGTTGCCTCCTGCTGATAAAGCTGAGTTTGAAACGCTATAGCTGAATAAAAACAGTGTCATGCCTTGACATTCTGAAAATTCTCTTCTGGTTTGCAGCTATCCCAATTAAGTGTAGTACAAGATTAAAAGCTAAGAAAATTGAGCATGTGGTTACCACAGTTAACAGAAAGTCTAGTGAGGCTGCAAGAATGTCCATGAACATCTATTTTTTTCAACCAGAGGAACCAAAAGAGGAGGCTGAGCTCAGTTTGCAATATCAATATCAATATCATTTTTCCTCTCAAGTCAAAAGAGAAGCTCAGGAACCTAACCTCCTCACCCTGTGTGGAATGGCTTTCTCTGCTGCCTAACTAACACTTGAGTTTACATACCCAAGTTGGGAAATCCGAAAAATATCCTGGTGCAACTTAAAAGATTTTACTGTGGTACTGGATAACAAATTCCAGTTTTAGTAGTCTCAGTGATATCATGAGATATCAGCATAGTACGACAACTTAGGGGTCTGTGAACTTACCTACATGCAAGCCATACTATATGACAACAAAATATGTTTTTTTTTCTCATATTCTATCAATTAGTAGCTGCAACATTAGAAAAGAAATAGCTACTTTAAAATATAATAGTCACTCACCCGCTAGCATCTAATATCTCCCGTGAAATCTTCATCTTCCTGGTTGTACCCTTGTACAAATCAGCTAGGTTGCATGGCAGTCGATTCTCAAAGGGTGCAGCTTTCTGTGGCCGTGGTGGAACATGCATTGATGCCTCACCAGGGAACTGAGAGTACAATCCAAATATATCATCGCCAAACATCCCAAACCTTGATCCTCTCATGCCCCTGTCAGCACCTCCACCCATGCTGTTCATGCCACCCATGCTTGAGAATGGGCTTGAGAATCCAAAGAACTCAGCAAAAATGTCGTCTGCACTGCGAGGATTAAACCGGAATGTCGATGCATCCCCGCCATAGTACGACGATCCACTAGGTCCACCTGCTCCGGGCGGTGGTACCTGCCCTTTGAGCCCCTCTTCTCCATACTGGTCGTAGACTGCCCGCTTCTGGGAATCACTTAGCACCTGCCATCAGAACATGCAAGGACATTGATGTTTACGCACAATCCAATACAATTATGACACAAGTGTGAAATGATTGCTAACAGAAAGCACATATTAAATGGCTACGGCAAAACTGATCACAATTCATAACATGACAATCGAATAACATCCCGCGCGCTAAAAACGGGAAGAGAAATCACAGGTCAGGAAGAACAAGAAGTTCCCAGATGCGAGACAGATGGCACTAACTTGCAACAAACTGTAGCAATGCCGCCCTTGTAAAAAATGGCATAATGTATGTATCCGAAGTTTAGTGCACTGCTTTCACTCCGCAAAAACCCAAAATGTTAATCTTCTACAGGCTACTATCCAAATCAAACAGCATCAGAATGCTCATAGAATGGGGTAAAAAATGAATCTTTTCCCCAAATGAACCTTGTTTACACAATGGCGAGCGCACCGCTGAGATCTGCTACCGGATTAGTAACAAGTGAACAGGGAAACGATCCCCCCCGTACATACGCGCATCAAACAATCAATGTCCATTCTTCTCTCGACGGCCCGCTACGAGCACCGGCGTACTCTAGATCAGAGGCGCAATGGCGCCGGGGTGAAGAGAGGGCAGGCAGGCGCGCGAACCTCGTACGCCTCGGAGATCTGCTTGAACTTGGCCTCGGCCTCCTTCTTGTTGCTGGGGTTCTTGTCCGGGTGCCACTTCATGGCCAGCTTCCTGTAAGCCTTCTTGAGCTCGTCGTCGGAGGCGCCGCGGTCCACCTGCAGCACCTTGTAGTAGTCCACGCCCATCTCGCTGCGGCGCTGCCCCGGCGTTTGCGGCCGTTGGTGTCGGAGATGAGGCGAGGAGAGAGGGAGATGGGGTTGGGGGATTCGGGGTCGAGGATTTTTTTCGTGCGGGGAGATTCCGGGAAGTCCCGATCTCGTCAGAACTCAACGAAGGGAGGTGCGGTGCCACGTCGGCGTTTGCCTGCTGGATGAATGATGGTCGACATGCCACTATGCCAGTGGCTGATATAAAATCATGATGCGAGAACTTGTAGCATCTAATCTATCATATATATTTTTACAGTGTTAGATAGAAATGGTATGAGAAAGATGAGACAATTCATCACGGCCACCATTAAACCATGGCTTCATAGAATGTCATTAGTAAGTGCGCATCCAAAAAAAGCTACATCATCAGTCTTTACTTTTACCCAATGTATTATTTGTTTTTTTTCCTTACACCGAAAGAGATAGAATGCACAATGTTGCCTCTGACTGAATTTAAATTGTTAAAAAAAATTCAAATTCACAATCAGAAATGCCACACTTGTTCAGTGATGGGAGAAATTTAATATTTAATATTTAATATGTAAAATATCAAAATCAGCATAGGCCACGATATGGCATGTTATGGTTTTTTTTAGTTAGCCATAGGTTGCATGGCACATTTATTAAAGGATTAATTTGGCACATGCTATTACAATTTTGTGAAATTTAAAATATGTCATTCGAGTCTATGTGTCATACATTTGTAGGACTCCTCTATAAATGACACATCGATAGAATATTTCAAAGTTTGCAAAATTGTAATGGCATGTATCTGACTAACCCATTTATTAAAGTCCAGATCTCCAAAGGGCCAGTTGCTTTATTCTTCTTTATCTTTGTTTTACAACATTCATCGGTGAATTTCAGGCCATGTCATATTTGAGTCTCTGGGACAATAAATGTGGTTGCATATGGAGATTATTGGGTTTCAAGCTTTTCTCATTGTTTTTACCTATATAAAAAAACAAATTTCTTGTGCACAAAAATGTGTATCTTTGTTTGTAAAAAAAAATAATTTTGCGAAACAGAATTGGCATGGTAATCTTAATTGTTGTTGTTGTTGTTCTTTAGAAACTGCCCAACATCTATTTTTTGATTGCCATTATGCTCATTTTATTTGAAATACAATTTATATCACATTTGGAATTCAACCAACCTCCGACTAGCATCTCCGTTATGTTGGGTTCTTGGCTTAATGGCTGCGGACCTAAGCTTCGAAATCAGTTGCTAGTAGGTGCTACAGCTATATGTTAGGTAATATGGTTGAATAAAAATGATACGGTATTCAATAGAGCTAAAGCTAATATCTTTCTACAGATCAATTTCAGCACTATATATTGGATCCGTACGTTGTCGCTCCTACATAAAGAAGAGGAGGCAAGAGCAAGATTCAAAAAGGGTTGCCAGCTTTTGGAGACCGTCATCATGGAAATGTTTGTCAAGTTTAGTTGGAGGTTCTCGAATATAATCGAAGCTTATACTTGGGTGTTATTCTTTGTTTGTGTTCTTGTTATGAAGTCTTTCTGTCAAGTCTAGAGGTTAAGTCTTTGTTGGTTGTTTTTGACACTGTACATCTTTTTTGGAGATGTAGAGGTGGGGACCTTGTTGTTCCTTTATTAAAAAAAAAAGTACAAACAAGTTTGCACCATAACTGCGTTGGCATCAGAATTTTCTTGTACAATACAGCTTTCGTTGGTGATTTCACAGAAAATGTTGTCGTAGTACTCTGGTTTTCATCAGGGCATCTTCTCATGTTCTTTAGGACTGTACGTTCAAGGTAGCATGGGGGGAAATGAACTTAGTAGAAAGAAGCTTGACTAAAGCAAGAAATTTCAGTCGCTTTGTACAGGCGGCTGGAATAAGAAGACAGTGCACGATCGAGAAGGAAACCAGAAGCGTTACAGTAGTATTGTACTCCGTATTCCATTTTACCAGTATGGCAAGATCATTCACAGCTAGCGACGGCATTTCCAGAAACAAAAGAAATCTGGTGAGGAAAGATAAGCACATCATGTCGCCACCGCTAGACTCGGCCGCTCGGCCTTCGGCCTTGAATCTGCTTATAATTGGATTATTTGTGGAAATAAACGTATCCCCCTATATGTCTTGCTTATTTTCGATTCCTCGGCAATCAGCGTTTGCTGTAAGCGGGGAAATTTGTGGCCACGTGTTGAACAGAGGGTCTCAAAACATTATCTCTGCACGAACATTATCCACGCTGGCCATGATCTCAGCAGGTCTCCTTCGTTCTTAATTGATGTCGTTGTTAATTTTTAAATTTAATTTTAACTATTTATTTTATTTAAAATTTTTAATAAATTTTGAAACAGAGAAAGTAGTATTAGATATCCCTCGATCAGTTACACCCGAAAGAGCAAACTCTCAACAACTATACCATCATCGGTTTTCAAGATCACCACGTAATGTTCCAAATTGAGAAAAACAATGTGGTCAGGCCGCCGTAGGGACAGCCCGATAAATCAGTTCGGAGTCCAGGCCACGGGCGGGCAGCATGGTTCACGCTCGCGGTTCGCTACACGCATGGCACAAAAGAGGGAAGCGCCGAGGACGAGCAGACCAGCTCGCGTGCTCCGTGCCGCCATCTCCCATCTCCTCCGTTGCCGCCCACGAAACGCGACGCCTCTTCTCTTACTCCTATACATAGAGCAAACCAAGACTCCGCACTGCACGCCTCACGCAAAACACCCCGCCGAGCCCAAACCAACCAACCGACGCGTACGTCTCGGACCTTCCGGTTCCTTCCTTCCTTGCCCAGTTGCCCCCAAGAGACCGGCGTCGGCGAGCCGCAGCGCGGGCAGTGTCCCGGCGTCGTCAGCAACGGCGGGAACGAGCGCTGGAGGTTCGCGCGGGGCGGCACGGAGCAGGACGGGATGGCGGCGACGGGAGCCGCCTGCGGCAGCAGAATGAGCATCCGCGCTGCGCGGTTCAAGATCATGGCCAGCGTGGACGAGCGAGGCCCGCGGCCCGTGCTGCCGCTCGCGCACGGCGACCCCTCCGTCTTCCCGGCCTTCCGCACCGCCGCCGAGGCCGAGGACGCCGTCGCCGACGCGCTCAGGACCGGCGAGTTCAACTGCTACCCCGCCGGTGTCGGCCTCCCCGATGCTCGCCGGTACGTACGTACGTACGGCTCTCTCGAGGCCATCCTAGTTCCAGTTTGCTTCCATCCTATGATTCAAACAAAAATCGCCTTTTTTGTTACAAATATGCCTGCATGTTCTTCTCTGCCCACAAAAAATACGATTGGTTGAATGCAATCGCGCGCTGCTCCCAAGCAGGGCAGCACGTGCCGGCGCCGTGATTCCACGAGGCCGACTGCGCCTCGCGCAGCCGGCAGCAGGCAGCCACGGGATCTTTGACCGCGGAGCGCGGCCTGGGGCCCACGTCATGCATCCGACGTGGGACGCCACGTCGTCCCGGTCCATCGTTTTCCGGTCCATCAGGACTGTTCTAGGGAGTAGGGACCGCCGCGTTTTTCCTCCTGGCCACGAAGAAAAAGTGCTTCTTTTTAGTTGCTGTTCTTCTGACAACAACATAATTGAACGCCTGTTTCTTAATTCTGAAAAAAAAACTAATTACTCGTACTACTTCATTTGTTTTAAAATATAAATATTTTTAAATTTAATTAAAATCAAATTTTTATCACTTTGACTATTGATAATATATAATCAATTGTTATATAAAAATTATATATTTGAATTCATTCTGATATAAACTTTTATAAAAAATATATTTTATATTAAAAATCATATAATATCTTAAATATTATTAGTAAAAATTAAAATAGTTTGATTTTATCAAACTCAAAAATACTTTTATTTTAAAGAGAGCAGCACTAACGTTGATCTCGCCTAAACCGAACCACAGAGCTGTGTCAGACTATCTGTCGCGAGACCTACCATACTCCCTCTCCTCCTCCGACGTCTTCCTGACGACGGGCGGGACGCAGGCGATCGAGGCGGTCATCTCCGTCCTCTCGCAGCAGCCGGGACCAACATCCTGCTCCCGCGGCCCAGGTACCTTTAAGATGAGTGAAAAAAATATATACGAGTAATTTTTAGTTAGTATTTTTAAGATCCATCATATGATTTTATTTAAAAAAAATAGTCATCATTTTATAGAGAGAAAAAACTTTTAACAATTTTTTTAACTCTCATCGTTAAGCAATAAAATTGTTAAGGAGAAATGAAAAGACAATATAAACTATAAAAAAAAATTCAAACAAACGAGCAATGTTAAGTCACTAAAATAATAAAAAATGTTGTTATTGTTTATTAAAATTGGACCTATCAGTATATAACTTCAGTCAAGAATTACTTACTCCATTCTATTTTATAAATTATTTTAGGTTCGAACATAAAAAATAAAAAAATATAAAAGGTGGCATGCTGAAAATAAGGAGGAGAAAGATAAAGATGGGAAGGTATTAGAAAGGAAGAAAGAAAGTTGTTTTTAGAAGTGAGAATAAGTTATAATTTGAGAAAACTTGAGTAGATCAGAGTGGCTTATAAGTTGAGATAAAGGAATAGTATTTATGCAATAGTATATAAAAAAGAAAAAAAAAATAAAACACGGTTAATTAGAGATAAATATATGAAAACTCGATCTGAAAAAAATATTATGCCACCGTCCTTCTCGCCTACGGACCTTTATTCACAAAAGCTTAGAATAATTGAACCATAGCTAATATGTCATTAAATTTTATTTTAGTCAATCAGGCTAAGATCTCTTTTGTAAGGCGGAAATTTTTTCTGTTTCTTACATTTTTCTATAAAATTAAATTGATTCATGTAAAATTTCTGTGAGATTTTTATCAAATTCTTGCATTTTAAAAAGAAGCTAAATTTTTACATGTAAATTTGCACTTAAAATATTTTTAATATAAAATAATAGTTATATTAATATATATACATATCAGCCTCTGCTTGCAGAGGCACGGGCTCTAGGCCCGGCGCTCTCCGTGTCTCCGAGCCGGCACTGCACGAGGCGCGCGCGGCGTTCTGCGGCCTGGAGGTGCGCCACTTCGACCTGGTCCCGGAGAGGGGGTGGGAGGTCGACGTCGACTCCCTCGAGGCCGTTGCCGACAGGAACACCACGGCCGTGGTCCTCATCAACCCCAACAACCCGTGCGGGAGCGTCTACGGCTACCGGCACTTGGAGAGGGTGGCGGAGGTGGCGAGGAAGCTCGGGGTGCTGGTCGTCGCCGACGAGGCGTAGGGTAACTTGGTGTTCGGGAGCTCCCCGTTTGTCCCCATGGGTGTGTTCGGGCACGTTACACCTGTGCTCACGGTTGGGTTGCTGTCCAAGAGGTGGATCGTGGCAGGATGGCGCCTTGGCTGGGTAGCGCACTGCGACCCCAAGAAGATCCTGCAAGATTCTAAGTTAAAATAAAACCAATACAGAAGGCAGCTGCGGTTTCAATTTTATTTCATCTGCACCATCTCAACTATATCAATGTTTCCTCGAGGAGAATCATGAGAAAATTTTCCCATGCAAAATTAAGACCGATTTGTTCTCAAACAAAGAGATCGTGACATCTCAGTTATTTTTACTAATAAAAAATTATTAGAACCAGAAAACTGTTGCGGTGATAGACTGACAGGTCAACGCCTAAGAAGGCTGGAAGTCAGAAGGTTCCATAGCCGGCAGGCGCCGTGCACAGCAACCTCCATTCCCTGCGATTCGCATTCCGCTGGATCTCTCCCTCTCCGCCTTAACCCCTAAAACCATGGCCTCCCGCGCCGCCGCGGGGGCCGTCCTCCTCCTCGCGGTGGCACTCCTCCTCCCTCTCCGCCTCCTCTCGCTCGCCCTCCGCCCTCGCCGGACCCGCTCCGCCGCGGGGCTGTTTGCCGTCGCCGCGCTCCTCAGCGCCATCTACGCCCTGCCCGACGCCGGCACCCGCGCCGGCGTCGCCGATGTGGACGCGTTGCTGTCGGAGGTCGAGGCGCTCAGGCTCAAGGTCGCGCAGCTGGGTGAGGCACCTTCGTTCCTTGTCATGTCTCCACCTTAAGTCTAGTTTCAGTTCTGAATAGCGAAAGGTTTGAAATTTCGGTGCGCTTGCTGGCTGATAGAGTTTCAAATGTTCTTGTACATTTCACCCGGTTGAAATTTACTTTGCATTAGTCTTTACTGAAACACATTTTGTCAACAGAGTCCATTTTGGAGGAAAATACAAAAACTTTGAACAGTAAGGCTAGTATTTTGGAGGAGGATAGCAAACTCATTCAAACAATGGAGCGTGACATCCAGCTTCTGATGAATGAACAAGAGAGTACAAAGGTATGGAGTTGGATCAGGAAAAATAATGTGGCAGTGCATTGACTTTGATTAACAATTATAATTCCATAAGGCATCTCAGTGTGGTTAAATAGTGTACGAGGTGTGAATTTATAATATATACACGTTTTTGGAGATTAATGGTAGTAAGGCACATAGATATTAAGTTCGTTGATTTCTGAGTTACTCTATTTGTTATGTTACATACCTAATTTTTCTGTTCGGAGTAGAGATTGTTAGACGAAGTAATTTTTTCATAACTTGATGTGATAAAATTTTATTGCTCCAGAACCTTGTTACAACAGATAGTTTTAGCCAAATTTTCCCTTGCTAACACTACCTCTCTACAGTTGCAGAACACCCGAGGCATATCATTCTCAGCAGAAAATATTAAAGATATGGAAGATGAGGTATCCCCTTTGATGTCGTGCGAGGCGTTAGTGTGCTTACCAGACTTGAAACATGCCTCAGATGCCTGGCCCTATTTATGCTGTCCTACTTGATTTTTCAATTGTATGCACAATTCATATTAAGGGAAAATTGAAATACCACATATCCCTGTTTGCTCATCCTACAGTCTTATCCCCCCACATGTTATCTGTGGTAATCCACGATCATAACTATTTGTTTATTGGAAACATATCTGTATTATGCAAATTGATCTATTATATACTCCCTCCGTTCTCAATTATTTGTCATCCTAGAGTTCACAAGTTTTCCCCTTTTACTTGTCATTCTCGCTTCCTAATACACCTTTCTCTATTCCCAATACATCCCTATCTCTATCTCTCTCCTCCTCGTTTTCAGGGCATCCCACATTTTCCACCATCCTTAATCCCGGTGCTCACACCTAAAACAACAACAAAATGGGGACAGAGGGAGTAACTCTTTTTATGAATAAAAGGAAGTCACCTGTAACATATTGAACAGTTTAATAATATAGGCATTGTATCTATTACATTGATTATCTGGGTAAGCAGGTGGTGGAAGTACATGCATGTTTATAGTGCAAATGCGAATTGAAATACATAAAATAACTAGTAGTCATTAAAATTAAATGCATAGTGAAAAAGGCAGCGATGGAACTTATTCTATGCATGCTGTATAGGTAAAACAGCTCCAGCAGGAAGTCAGTAAAATAAACAGCAATGCTTACCCCACAGAATCTTTAGCGCATGATGCTGAGAAAAGGGTCGAAGCTTTGAGCTTGGAGGTCAAAAAGGTATGTTAATGTCCTTACTATACTATTCACCTTAGTTCTGTAGTTACAGCTCATACTAATTCTGTGTATCATCTTGGTTAATTATTTTAACGGGGATCATCGAAGATGCTACAATGTTATGGGGACTATTTGAACCAGAGATTGATTATTATATGGTTATCACCTGAAAGTCTGTTTAAACTTGAAGGTAGTTACAAAAGCTTTTGAGAATGAGCCTGGAGCACATTATAAAATAACAACCGCCCCCCTGCCTTTCTGCATTCCAGGACCTGGCACTACACAAAATTCTTGTTCCTTATAAGGATCTAGTTTTGGAAGATTTGTTCCTCCATATCCATCACCGCTATCACAAATGCAGCATTAACTTAATCCTTAATTCCAGTTTATTTGTTGAATACATAAGCCCTGTACTATCGGTAAAATTTATGGCAATGTAAAGAAAAAACCTAATTGCTAGAAACTTCCTGCTCAAATCACTCTCAAAATGTACACCAGTTTAAATGCATAAACAATAACTCCATCACCAAACTATTGACAGAATTTGAGTGCAGTGAAACTAGAGAGATGACTTACATAGCAGCAGATTTGGTGGAACCTTCAAAATATTTTGGGGACATACGCTCGCTGGGTGCTTTGGTGACTTGGAGGTGAAGGCAGATGATCATGTGTGTTTCCTGGATTATTAGACAAATTGTTAAACAACTGCTGGACATTGTTAGGATCACGTGACTACAACTATTTGTACGATTGTAACAAATAACTCTTTAGACCTACTTCAGCAAACTGCAGTTACTTGTGAGTTTGCTAATGTAAAATTACAACATTTTTGCCTGGTACCACTTGTTTTCCAGGCATGCGCCCATTTTCCCATTCTATTGAAAATTTTCACTGATGGTGTGACTGTGTAAAAAAGTTGTCATTTTACATGCACAGGCATACGTAGTTGCAGTTCTGTAAAATATCTCAAAAATGTCATTCTTTTCTGTTACAGACATATTGCAGTTCTGTAGGTTTGTGATATTTTCTGTTAACGAAACAAGCATAAACCATCATGATCAACCTGATTGTCATTTATTCAATTATGCCACAACATTAACGAAGGTATCACTGTTAAATTTGCATTTTCCATATTAGATAGAGGATATAATTGCAGAGCAATGGATCCAAATACGTCAATTGGAACAAGCGTTTGTTTTAACTAAGGTAATCCACCATTTATATAGCATTACAATACACTATGCAGAAGCAGTTCTTTCATCAAATGAAATGAATGCAGATGATGGCATCAAAAGTTCATGAGAGAAGTAAACCATCAAAGATGGTCTTCAAGTGGCCTGGAAAAGACTCGATTCTCAAGGTAACTTGGCACCTCCAATTGGAAGCATAAACATACTGGTGGATTAGTCCAATGCTAGTTGAAAAGGAGTCCAGGAATATTCAGAAGTTGAATTCTAATTATAATAAGCACTATCTAAAGCGAGCCACATAAAGCCATTGGAGTGCTATTGCTGCCTTCCCACTAGAGCCTAGCACTTTTTTGGAGGACTGAGATAAGTCCTCTTGTAGTCAACGGTTGTATTGATCCCAGTCTGATTACTTGATGGATTTGTGATAGGGTTAGACAGTCGCAGATATGGTTAGATATTTTAGTCTCTCCCAATGAAAAAAATCATTCGTTCTATCCTGTTTATCAAGCAAAGGATCTCTCCCTAATACTACCTCTTCCCAACTTATATTCTGATTTCTGGTTCGTTGATGTTTTATATCATGAAGCGCTATGCTATGCTAAATAAACAAAACTTTCCTAGGGAAATATTAATTTTGTGTATAAGAGATTCAGAAATACTAGGTTTGCACACGCTATTCACTCTTTACATCAGTAATACCTTTTTTGCATTACAAGTCTCCTTTGTATTTTCTAACTATGATTTCTTGATGTTTACATCTGCAGTATATCAATAATGTCAATCTCAATGATAATTTTCTTAGAGGGGCATCGTATGCAAGGTCCTGCTGTTCTCACGCATATAAACAGTCTAGGAGTTTTGTAAAAGCAATGAACATATTCTACCATGAGGTACCTGGTATTGCCCCATATCTAGATTATTAATATTTCTAAGCATGAAGTGTAAAGCATTTGTGCCCACCTAGTTGTATCAAAGAAAGATTTACAATACTACTGGTATTATAAAGCTGGTATTATAAAGCACATTAAATTGTTAAATGGTGACAAAGAAAAACATGAACCACTCTCGGATGCTGTTTGTTTTCTTTAATTGATGCAATCACAAATATCATTCTATTATCTCTAGATTTTGAGGCAGTAATCAATTCTGTTGTCTTTCTATAGGTTACTCGGTTTGGCAAAGCAATCCGTCGCCAGTCAATTCTTACTACTGACAGACCTGATGTCTTCTTTTTGGGTGGTTCTTGTTCAAAGAGATCATGCATTTCTCTTCCTTATAAGCAATTCAAGAGTTCCATGTCTTCAGCGCAGAAGTTTCATCGTAAGGTGCAGATCTTTCATTATCTTCTCTTTAAACAGCATATAGGTATTATGTAGTATGTCTTATTTATTGTATGTTTGTTTTAGACACTTTCAATGTCCCTTTTATATTTTATACAGAAATCTTAGTAATATTTACACTGCAGTACAGTTAGTTTTGTGCTGCATGATCGCGTACATGATTAACTCACTAATTAGTAATTTCGTATGGACATCAGACTAAATTGGTTCTTGGCTTTTGCAGGTCCAGATGTTTATCCAGAAAACGATGAAATCCAATAGTTATAGCAGAGATTTAGCAAACGAGCCAGTTGCATTCTTCTTGGTGAGTGTTTCTCAACTGTTATGTTTGCTATGTTTGCCTTTAATGAAACTCTTTCAACATATCACAGGAGTGCTCCTTCACACTGCAGGCTTACCTTGTTCTTATTTCACCAATGTGGATTGCTTGGTTCCTGTACTCGATGAGATTTGGCTCGAGGCAATGACAACTTGTCATGGAACAAGAGTTGTGCAGCTCTGGGCATATTAAAGAGAAAACATACCAAAGTATATGGTGTTTTTGTGTATATCTTGTAAAGGCTACAGGACGATTCAAATTATTACATCCAGTTGACTTATGGTTCACCAGTTCACCTCAGCTGCATATGCTCCCTGTTTTTTTGTTTTCCCTCGATAAGTCCCTTCGTCGCGGTAACCATAACTCTTGATGTCTTGCACGAATACAAGCTCATTTTCTTCGACAAATGCCTTGCTTGTGCCCCTCAGCTTAGCCATTTTATGTAAAAGCATATACTTAGCCATCAACTCTCATGATAAGGCCGCGTTTGGAACGCTGGAAACGACGAAGGAATTTTCTCAGGAATCGTTCCTCTGGAAGGGAATGAGTGGACTCGTTTGAAACGGAGGAACGATCGCTGCCGTTCCGGAGGAAAGGAAGCGAAGAGCTGCTCTTTCACGGGAATGAAAAAATCCGATCGGAATCGAGGGAATGGCTCGCGCGCTCGCTGCGTTCCGGTCCCCTGCTGCTCTCTCTCCTCACGCTAGGCCTAGAAAAAATGGCCTGTTAATATTAAAAATATTGGAAGAAAATTTTAGAAACTAATAAAATAATTATAGAAAATTTTGAGAATAATTCGGTAGTCACCTGCACAAAGAGCTCAACGAGGCAAATCTAACTTTGGAAACAGAACAACTTTAAAATTTTTGAAACTAATGAAACAAATTTACTATAAAAAACTTTGAAAACTAATAGAACAATTTTAGAAAATTTTAGAAATAACTTGGAGGATACCTACACGAAGAACTTGACGAGGCAAATTTAACAGAACAACTTTGAGAAACTTTTGAAACTTGAGAGAACTTCTTTAATTTTCAAAGATTAACCATTTAAAAAAGAATTCCAAAATACCGAAGAAGAAGTAGACGAGGCTTAAAAAAACACATCTTTAATTTATATGCTATGAATAATGATAATACAATTTATAAAAACATATTTAAGTTCCACTAATTTTTTCATTTCTCTATTTTCCGTTCCTACAGTTTCACCAATTTTTTCATTTTTACGTTTTTCTCATTCCTATATTTTTTCCTATTTCTGCGTTTTTCATTCTTTTATT
>BCLG01006587.1:0-17116 GCA_001602295.1 Zoysia matrella | reverse complement strand
CAATATAAATTAAAAATAATTTTAAATTTATTAAGTTATAAAATTAGAAATAATTTGTTTTAAAAATACTTTCTTAAAAACATACCGATACTTCTTTTTATTAAATATTTTATAGATAACAAAGGTTATATTTATGTTTTGAAGATTATATCGACAACTTCTTTTTAAGATCAGAGTATATATTTATTTAACTTTTTCATTCGTATTAAGACAACTATACTTCTATTTACTAAATAATAAATTTAAAATATACTGCTTCAACTAGAGATGCACAACAAAAACATAAAAAAAAAACACGACAATTACCACATACATTTTCTAGTTCATATTTGTGGTTGAATTATGATCATTTTCGGTGTTTTTACTGAAATTTTGTCAGCCCTCTCCATTGTCCCAAATCTACTCACGCAAACTACAACCCCTGTGGGACCCATTTTCATTGGATTCTTTCTGCACCGTTAACGAAAGGTCCCAGCTGGCCAGCTCTTCCCGAAGCATTTTTGATCCTTATCCTCTTGCATTACACCAGTGGAGCTTGCGAGCTAGCGGCTGCGGACGGCATGGCTGGGCAGAAGCGAACGGCTCCTCGCCGAAACGCCGGGAAGCAGCAGACTGCTCGCTTGATCTGGGGCGGGTGAAACTCACGGCGAGCTCCGCCCTTCCTGAAGACCGCGGCGATCTCGGCGGTAGCTGTGGCGGCGCATGCGCGGACGGGAACTGCAGGCTCGACGACGACACTATCCTCCTACCCTGTGACGACGATAGCGCGACGAAGACGACGACCATGTCGGCCTCCTCTTCGATCCGCGAGGTGGCAGGCGAGCAGGAGCCGCCCATGGCGCTGCGCCCCATTGAGGAAGCCATGGTGGAGGAGTGATGGATCCGGGGCTAAGTGTGGCGGGGCAGTGCGTAGATCCGGCGAAGGTCGGAGACGCCGGTCCCGGGCCGCCGACGAACGGACCTATAGAAGAACCCGACCTGCGTTGGCGGCACCTGTGCGAGGCACACGGTGCTGCGAAGACAGGAGGTCCGCGGTGAGGGCGACGGTGGAGGTGGAGGAGGGGGACGCCGACGCTTTCAGGATCCGCTGGATTTGGGATCTGGTAGCAGCCATCGGGGGGCACAGGAGTGCCGCATGCCCGCGGGAGTGCGTGGGCCCACCTGTCAGTGCGCGGAGGCTATGGACGACAGGGCAGTCACCGCGAACTCTCGTTTTTATAAATAAATACTGGTCTCGATATGGTGCTAATGTTACCATAAAAAAATATTAACTTAAAAAATAATAAAAAATTATTATAAAAATTTGAAATTTCTTATTTTTTACTATAAATTAGCGGATGAATAGCGGTGAGAAGCGATTTACCAAAAATAAATTTGTTTTATTTTTCAATATTTTTTTATCTCGTATATTCGCTTGGGTAGTTCTAGTTTGTTAACTAACATGTGCTTGCGAGCTTAAGATCTCAGAGATGCGGAAGAGCTCGTCTATTACATCTGTAAAGGTTGTCTGTGAAGATATTTTATCTATCAAATTTGTAAAAACGAATAATTTTAAAGTATTTTCTATGTGTATGTAGTCTAACTTATCTCTGTTAAGACGTTTTATCAAATATACATAGAAAATAAAAAATATGCTTTTAAAGAGTAGAGATCAACATAAGATTTATATTTGTAGATTTATTACAAAAATAAATTTCATAATATATAATTTATATATTAATAGAATTAATTAAATTTATAAAAGTTATAGATAAAAGTCTCAATCAATAAATTATATACTTACATCGTTCTAAAATATAAGCATTTTTAAGTTTCAATAAGACCAAACTTTTTTTAATTTTTCTAATAATATTTAAAAAATTACAAAATTTCTAATATAAAAATATACTTGTTATGAAAGATTATTTCATAATGAATTTAAAAAATATATTTTTATATAATAAAATATTATTAATTTTATATTATTAAAGGTTAAAATTGATAATAGTTTGACTTTGGTTAAATTTTAAAATACTTATATTTTGAAATGGAGGAAGTAAATAAATTTCCATCGGAACTGAGTACTACTCATACAAAGCTCGCAAAAGTCGCAACACAAGTTCCCTGATCTCCGAATGCCCCACTGAAAACCCGCACCAAAACAGGAGGGCGGACCCAGAATGCAGGATTGATCGGTCAATGCTGCCCGTAATAATCCTTGTGGTTAACGGGGACCGATGGGCATGAAACAAAGTAACAAACCCACCCACGAAATCCTCTAATTTCTTACGAGCAAAAATTTACTCTGTCACGTACTTATCTTAAGTTAAGAAATAATATATTAATATTAAAATAAATTTGTTTTGTTTTTTCACAACTTTTTTTATCTCGTGTATTTGTTTCAGATAGTTGTGTTTTGTTAATTAATAATAATTTGTGTGGGCTCATAATCTGAAAGATTCGAAGAAGTTTATTCGTTAGATTTGTAAATGGTGTATGTGGAAAGATTTTATCTGTCAGATTGGCAAAAAAAGATAATTCTAGATATATTTTCCGCGTGCACGTAGTCTTACTTATCTCCGTTGAAGACATTTTACCGTGTGTATTTAGAAAAGAAAAACTGTGCTTTTTAAAAAATAAAGAAAATACTAATATTGAAACCCGTGCTAACGACACGGCCTAAGAAAAAAGTTAACTTAAAAAATAATATATTAATATTATAATTTGAAGCTTCTTATTCTTCACCATTGATATAAAAACATGCTTCTAAATGACTGGCATCTTAACAGCAGGATAAAAAAAATGTATTGAACAGGCCTTGGTCACATGGGCAGTTTTCTGTTTCATTTTATCGGTACAAAGATCATTGGTGAAACCTGATCATGCTAATTTATATTACAATATTATTTTTACAAAACTAAATGTCTGCCGCTTCTGATTGTATAAAATAGTCTGACCGTGCTTTGTTAAACAGACAGAGTGGACTACGTGGGCCTTCGGCAAGAAGCCCAACAGTTGGTTGGGCAAATGACAACACTGGAGAAGGCGCTGCTTGACTTAAAAACAGACCAGATGGCTGTGTCATTGTGCCAACCGGGGATAACATTTGATTCATATGATGAGGCGTTTAACTACTACAACCTGTATTTTTGGGAGAAAGGTTTTGGATAAGATGCACCAACAGCGTAACAAACAAGAATCAGTATGTTGTGATGCGGGAGCTTTCATGCATGTGCCAGGTGCTGCTGTCTCTGTAGTGTAACCCCCTGCTTTCTTTTTTCTTTTTGTTTTTGTTTTTATGTGTCTAACCAAATCGCCTGCTCATGCATCAGGGGCATCCCAATGCAAATACAAAGGCTTCTGTGCGGTGCGGATGCAAGGCAAGGATGGTGCCTCGACGGACAGAAGACTATGGATGATACATTCAATTGTTTGTTGATGAGCACAATCACATACTATCGGAGAGTCTTGTTGAGAAAAGGCATTGGGCATCACACAAGTATTTGGACATCTACACTACTAATATTATTAGGCATCTCAAGACGAACAATGTAAATCTGTCGAGGTTTATGGTATCATGTCAAGTATATTTGGATCTGATGCAATGGTACCTTTCACAAAGAGGAGCTCAAAACTCTATGTGGAGCACTGTCAAGGGAAGCGGCCACTGATGACATAAAGAAAACAATGGAGGTATTTATGAGGTTGCGTGATGCTGACTCGGAATTCACATACAAAATTGATTTTGATGACGATTGAATAGTCAAAACTCTAATGTGGACAAACGACCGCTGCAGGATGCAATATGCTCATTTTGGTGATGTCATCAGTTTCGACACAACTTACAAAGCAAACTTGTACGGTATGCCATTTGGTATGTTTATTGGTGTCAACGACCACTTTCAGACCATTCTGTTTGCTGGCGTGTTGATGCGATCAAAGACCATATGTAGCTTCAAATGGATATTTAGGGAATTCGCAAGCATGAGGGGAGGTGCAACCCCGAAAACAATATTAACAGGTGACAAACAAATCTATACTCCATGTATAATATATATGTATCGTAGTGTTTGTTATCAATATTGGGAGTACTGACTTGTGCCCATGATGTGTTGCAGACCAGGCGCAAGCCATGAGGGTTGCAATTGAATCTGAGTGGGTGTCGACAAGACACCGATGGTGCAAGTGGCATGTGCTGTGTGGAGCAAAGGAGCACCTGGGGCCTCACTACAGACAGAAAAGAGGGTTCAAGGAAAAATTCCACAACCTAGTCCACTCAATGATGACAGTGGACGAATTTGAGAAAGCTTGGGAATCAATCTTGGGGGAGTTCAGTCTACTAGACAATGCATTTCTGAATAGGATATATAATGAGAGATTTATGTGGGCGAAACCTTACTTCGCAAATGTCTTTTGTGCTGGTCAAACAAGCACACAACGCAGCGAGAGTGCAAATCACATGTTGAAAAATCAAATCCCCCCGGGGTACCTATGCATGTGTTTGTCTCACAGTATATGAAGCTACTTGCAAAATGTGATGAGGAAGAGGACTTTGAAGAACGGCGTGCCAAACTCGTAAGTATACAATTTAACGTGACCCACCCCCTGGGAAAAACGTATAGTGAGGGTATTGCTAACAATATTGATCTATATACTCAGGTGTCCACAATTCCAAGGTTCAATGTTCCAATTGAACATCATGCACTGAAGATCTACATTTCAAAGGTAATGGATATTGTGCATAAAGGGATATTCGAATTTGGGAACTACCAAGTAGAATGTCTAGAACTAGGAAGAAAGTACATAGCTGTGCATATAAATAGGGAGAACAGGGCTGCTTGGTCACGGGTCACGTTCTCTGTAACAATTCATGAGAATAGAGGATTATACAAATGTGATTGTGGTATGATAGCCTATATGGGGATATTGTGCTGTCACATCTTAAAGGTACATCAGCATGCTTATCTCCCCGTGAAGTGCTAAGAATGTAGGGCCAAAATCTGAAGTAACAACCACTGTGTTTTTTCTCCATCTCCAGGTGATGATGCACCTTGGCATTTCTGTGATCCCAGCAGCACACGTACTAAAGCAATAGACCCGAGATGCACGTGATGTATTACCACCCCACCTGACGTACCTCCAGAAAGACAATCTTGCTTTAGGGTCACAGACTTTCCGCCATTGCTCGGCCCTAATCGGTGCACTGGAGCTCGTACGGATGGCTGACTGCAACAAATATAGATATGAAGAATTTGTGAGGATAGTGGCCGAGGTGAAACTCAGACTATTAGAAATAGATGGCACCAAAGATGTTATGACTCTTGAACAGGCAGCAGCAGGGCATACAAAAAAAGACGGTGTGGTGCAGGGAGGTGCAAGTGAAGAATGGTCCATGGGGATTCAACTACATTCAGTTATAGTGCAACTAACAGCGATGGGGAGGCAAGCTCGTCAACGAACTTCAATGAGTTGCATAAGTTGAAAGCACCGCCACGGCAGCGAAAAAGAGGATTCCCCTCATCTCGAAGGGACAAACCAGGGTACGAATTGAATAAATCGCAGCGATTACGGAGGGATGTTACAGCCAATGTGCTGCACAATCAACCAGCTACTGCAAGCAAAACGCCAAAGCCTAAGAGACCCCCAGGTGCAGCTCATGCAAGCTTGTTGGGCACACAGAGCAACACTGCCAAAATAAGACTGTGCAAAACAGTTGCTGCTAGCCTGCGTCATGCAATGTGACATAGTGTTGTTTGTGCCCCCACATCTTTTGTTTACCCTTATCATTGTTAATGAGGGGCAAACCCCTCCCATAATGTGGCCCTTGTGCTCTTGGTATTAGATGCTGCTCTCTCCAAAGGCTCATAGCACCTTGGTGCCATGTTCCTACCAAAAGTCGGATGAATGTCAGTTGGCCCAGTGGCCGTTGTTGCTGGACAATTGTGGCCTAGCAATGACTTAAGCTGTGTAGCCAACTTGTCAACGAGGACGTGCTACCTGGTTGATCCTGCCAGTAGTCATATGCTTGTCTCAAAGATTAAGCCATGCATGTGCAAGTATGAACTAATTCAAACTGTGAAACTACGAATGGCTCATTAAATCAGTTATAGTTTGTTTGATGGTACGTGCTACTTGGATAACCGTAGTAATTCTAGAGCTAATACGTGCAGCAAACCCTGACTTCTGGGAGGGGCGCATTTATTAGATAAAAGGCTGACGCGGGCTCTGCTCGCTGATCCGATGATTCATGATAACTTGACAGATTGCATGGCCCTTGTGCCGGCGATTTTAGCCTTCAAAATAAAAAATCCCATAAAGAGTGTCGTTTTAGACCCTAGGTAGTACCCGTCCCTAGCAGGCTAGCACTTGGCAGGCTTACCTCTTCCCTGTCCTCGTGCATCAAACATGGCCCCATCTCCTTGGATGCGCGCCGCAGCCACATCTTCCTCAGGCGAGCTCCGCCTCAATCGATGGTTCTCGGCCGCAGATTTGGTTGCAACCCTCATCCCCAGCGCCCTTCCCTCTCCGACCCACCTTCTTCGTGAGCGCCTCATCCCCAACTTCAACCCCCAACCCTAGTGCCCAAATATTTTGAGCAGCCACCAACCTTTGCAGCCAAATCCGTGGCTGCCAGAGGAGCCACCAACCTCGACAGCCACCAACGGGTAGCTTGGAGGAGCAGCGGCTAGGCAGGGTGGCAGCCCGGTGGAGCGGCGGCTTGGCGACCCGGTGTTGTGGAGGCTGGACAGAGCGGCGACCAGAACCAGCTCGACTGTGGCGGCCAGACTGTGAAGTCGTCAAATCGATGAGCAGCGTGTAGACGATGAGCACGGTGGCTGTCGGAGGAGCTCCACTCCTGTCACCCTCATCCCCTTCCTTCGTCCGCGGACCTGCTTGCCGTTGAGATATGGGAGGGGCAGGGACGGAGCATGGCGCCTGTGGAGGATGGCGGCATGGAGCCCCGAGCGTGGAGGACAACGATATGGGCTCTCAGGCGTGCAGGATGGCGCGGCGGAGCACGAGGGAGGACGACGACGCAGATCTGCTCGGCGATGGCGTGGAGCTCTGAGCCTCGCGGTGACCCTCTGCTCCTGTTGAACTTCAGCCCCCGAGCAAGCTCTGAGCCGCGCGGTGACCCCATGGGTGTGGTAGGCGGCGAGCCTGAAGCGTACGACTGCGGGAGGGATGGTGGGCTTTGGTAGCAATAAATGAGGACACTGTGGTCTTTCACTCTCAACGATAATTTCTTCGTTTGAATTCTTTTGCGACAGTTTTTTTTGGTACGGATAGAGTAATATTTTTAGGATATCAGCGGACATTTTGGTTATGTTGTATGGCTGTATGATAATATTATTAGGATGTCAGTGAATCTTTGAGCTATGTTTTATGAATGTATAGTAATATTCTTAGGATGCTATTGGACCTTTTAGCAATATTTTATGGATGCATTCTTATTATATAACATCTGACAAAACAAAGTGTTACTGAGCGTAAAGCCATTTCAATGCCCTTAACATACAAGTGTTTAATATTTTAAGCTTGCCATTTCAATGCCCTTAACATACAAGTGTTTAATATTTTAAGCTTCATGTAAAACACGGGATAGGAGTGTTAAAACATCCTATACAAGCCATCGGTTTAAAATATGCTATCGGTATTTCACTAAACTAGTGTGCTGACCCAAAAATCGAAATTTGTGGGAGGGATTGCTGCTTTGGAACATTTCCGCCAAGTTTTGATGCTCACACGAACGAGACCGCCAAAACCAGACGCCCCAGCGAGCCGAGACCGTGGAACAAGTTGGAGGCTGATTTCTTGGGTGGCGGGTACAAGAATCGCGGTGCAGCAGCGATGTCACGAGAGAACGTATTGACAAACGATTTACCGCATTCTTTCGTCTCCATTTCTGCCGCCCCTTATTCCAGGGACGCAAGAGCCCATCTTCGCAAGCCCATTCGGCCGCGCCGTGAGCCCGGCAGGCTGCGCATTGACCAACTGGATTCCATCTTTCTAAAAAAAAAAAAAAAAAAAAAAACACTGGATTCCATCCAAAACAACAAGCGGCAGAAAAACCCTAAACCCTAGCTTGGATGCTTCTAGAGTCTCCGGGGACTCTCTGTTCGCCTACCTCGCGCGCCCTCTATAATCCTCTGCACCTCGCGTCCTTTCCTCCTCCCCAAGAAAGTAGCCACGCAGCTTCGCTCCCGCCTCCACTCCTGCGGTCCCGCTTCCAACCACCTCGAGCTCGCCACCGACTATTTCCGCCGCTGCCGTCGTCATGTACCGCGCGGCCATCAGCCTCGCCACCAAGGCGCGGCAAGCCGGGAGCAGCACCGCCGCTCGCCAGGTGAGCTTGAACTCTCCCGCGCATGGGGGAATGGGTGTTCTGGTTCAGGTCGCGCGCGCTGAGTGCGCGGTAGCTATTTCGCGTAGTGTGGGTGCTTGCGTGCACCGTGTGAGGGTTCTGCGGAAATGAGATGCGGGGGGGAGTTAAATCTGTCGGACGCTATGTGAGGTTGTTCTGACTGCAGGCTGTACTGGTGCCAGCTGGATGCACTGCAAGTCTGCGGATTTCGTAGTCTCCAGTGAATTTTGCGCGTGGTGCTTCGTAGATGGACTTCGTGCTTGTAGTTAGTTTTGGATGTATTGAAGCAAGCCAGTGATATGCTGGGATCTGATGTTTGCTAGCGGAATATATTTATGATTGCTTGCTGGCGGCGTAGTGACATTGAATTTCTATGTTGGCGTATGCTGATAGTGTCGTTTCGTTGTAACTGAAATGTAGTGTCTTAGTGTTGAAATGGTAGGGTTGTGTTGATGGAGTAGTGCTCAATTGAATCTTCTGTATGCACTGAGTTCCCTTGTGGGTGATGCTGTGCAGGTTGGAAGCAGGCTATCGTGGAGCAGGAACTATGCTGCCAAGGACATCAAGTTTGGTGTTGAGGCCCGTGCTCTGATGCTGAGGGGAGTTGAGGAGTTGGCCGATGCAGTCAAAGTCACTATGGGTCCTAAGGTATAAATATGTTTACATATCAGAATCGTCTTGAAAATTATGTTAACTGAACACTGGATGATTGTTTTCTTGCTCTGTCTATTGAATTCTTTACAATCAGTATATACTGTTAATTGGACAAAAGAACAGAACAAGTTTCTGGGATCTGAAATTGCTCAATATTTTGTTATTATATCGCTGCATGATCCAGCACACCTGGCTTCTATGTGTGTTGAGTGTTCTATTCTGTTGTATTCCTGTGCTATGAAATTTGTTTTGAACTCATCGTATGCATTCTACAGGGGCGTAATGTTGTTATTGAGCAAAGCTTTGGTGCACCAAAGGTCACAAAGGATGGTGTGACTGTTGCCAAGAGCATTGAGTTCAAGGATAGAGTGAAGAATGTTGGTGCAAGCCTTGTGAAGCAGGTTGCTAATGCAACTAATGATACTGCTGGAGATGGTATGTCATAATCTTATCACGAGTTTGTTCCAAGGGAACTGCTGAATGATATTCAGTTTGTTTGTTCTAAGTGTAATGCTTATGTCCAATAATTTCAGGTACTACCTGTGCTACTGTTCTGACAAAGGCAATATTTACTGAGGGGTGCAAATCTGTTGCGGCTGGAATGAATGCAATGGATTTAAGACGTGGAATCTCAATGGCGGTTGATTCTGTTGTGACCAATCTGAAAGGCATGGCAAGAATGATCAGCACATCGGAAGAAATAGCACAGGTATAGCAAAGATACACTTACTGTGTATACTTATACTCTTGACGCATTTATTCTAATTCTGTGTGCTGTATCCTTTAAAGGTGGGAACAATATCAGCAAATGGGGAAAGGGAAATTGGTCAGCTTATTGCTAAGGCCATGGAGAAGGTTGGCAAAGAGGGTGTGATTACCATTGCAGTAAGTTGGCATAACTTTTCTCCCTGAGCACTTACTGCACCTGAAATGAAAGTATCTTAATTTTATGCAGTGACGCAGTGATTGATATGCTGTTGATTTTTTATGACCATGATATTATCTGCATAATTTCATTGCATAATTGCTTGTCCATATACACATGAACTAAAAATTTAGAAGTAGAGCCACATTTGTAATTCTTATGTTCTTGTAACTTCATCCTGAAATTGCTTGTGATTTGTTGGTTTAACTTGTTTAATCAATCGAATGTTTGGCAGGACGGTAACACCCTTTATAATGAGCTTGAGGTTGTGGAAGGCATGAAACTTGACAGGGGCTACATCTCTCCTTACTTCATTACCAACCAAAAAACTCAGAAATGTGTGAGTACTGTTTGATTTATGTCAGTTAGTCTAGAATGTGGAATGTTTGCACCATAAGAATCTCTCCTTTATTTTGTTTGCATGTGACAGGAACTGGAAGACCCATTGATCTTGATACATGACAAGAAAATTTCAAACATGCATGCAATGGTCAAAGTTCTAGAGATGGCTCTTAAGGTAAACTTGTACAAAAGTTTGAGCTGTGGCTAATGTTGTTTTCATTGTGGCTTTTGTTGATGCATATTTCAACGCTTTGCATTGAACAGAAGCAAAGGCCTCTGCTGATTGTTGCAGAAGATCTGGAAAGTGAAGCATTGGGTACTTTGATCATCAACAAGCTTCGTGCTGGGATCAAGGTTAATTTTTTTTTATCTGGCAGTCGTGGTTCTGCTATGTTTATAGTGCTTTTCTAACTGATGTCATTCAGGTCTGTGCTGTCAAAGCTCCTGGTTTTGGGGAGAACAGGAAAGCAAACTTACAGGACCTTGCCATCCTTACTGGTGGAGAAGTAAGATTCAGGGTTACATATTGTTTCAATTTCTGTCAAATTTGAGACGTATTGATCTCTGCATATTTCATGATTCAGGTTGTAACTGAAGAGCTTGGAATGAACCTTGACAATGTTGAACCTCACATGTTGGGTTCATGCAAAAAGGTATAGTTCATTCCACAAAGAAGGCTGTAGTATCTTTAAGAGATTAATTTAAAGAGTACTCTTCAGTCCATAAAAACTTGGTACAACCTTTAATATAGTGCTAGCTCTAATTGTTGATCCTTCCAATAGAATTTGCTCACTTGTTTTGATATATCACTGGATATTTGAAATCTGCTTTAAGAATAGCATCAAATTTCCTATGCAGGTGACTGTATCTAAGGATGACACTGTTATTCTGGATGGAGCTGGAGACAAGAAGTCCATTGAAGAGAGGGCAGAGCAGGTTTGTGCTACTTTTGATGTGCTGTGACTTGTGATATACCTCAACTTTCTGGTTCTGATAGCTTCTATGGGTATTGTGTTGCAGCTTAGATCAGCAATTGAGCAAAGTACTTCTGATTATGACAAGGAAAAGCTGCAGGAGAGGTTGGCAAAGCTCTCTGGAGGTGTTGCTGTTCTAAAGGTCAGATTCATGGCCAATCTGAAGTCTGACAGTTATAGCAATTGGAGTTTACATTTATTATATAGAACTGATTCATGTGACTGTCTGGAGTTGCTGATGTGTCTTTTGGCCTGCGTACTGCCTTCTACAGATTGGCGGAGCCAGTGAAGCTGAAGTTGGTGAGAGGAAAGACAGAGTAACAGATGCACTGAATGCTACCAAGGCTGCTGTGGAGGAGGGTATTGTGCCAGGTAAAGTATCAGAGTTCATTGATGATTCTGTTAGTTTTCTATAGTGCTACTTGCATATGCCTGACTTTGTTGGTCTATACAGGTGGTGGTGTTGCTCTTCTCTATGCCTCAAAGGAGCTTGATAAACTGCAGACTGCGAACTTTGACCAGAAGATTGGTGTACAAATCATTCAGAATGCTTTGAAGGTTTGTGAAACAGCATAGAATCAGAACGAATCTTTTCCTGATGCCTTTCCGCTGTGTGCAAATGCTGATGGCTGAAGTATTTTGCAGACACCTGTTTACACCATTGCTTCGAATGCTGGTGTAGAGGGTTCTGTAGTTGTGGGCAAGCTTCTGGAGCAAGACAACACTGATCTTGGCTATGATGCTGCTAAAGGTTGGTTCCTAAATCCATTCTGTCTGATTATCTTGTACAGAGCAGCATTGCTTATGTTTTGTGAAATAATCTTCCTCTCCAGGTGAATATGTTGACATGGTGAAGGCTGGTATCATCGACCCCCTCAAAGTCATAAGAACTGCTTTGGTGGATGCTGCAAGGTAAGCCTTTCGTTCTGAGTTGTGTTCTCATGCTATGTCCTGGTGGATTACTGGAGTTTACCATTATTTGGTTTTCATATGCCCTGCGGCCCCTGCCCTTGCTCTTGCAGTGTTTCGTCCCTGATGACCACAACAGAATCCATCATAGTAGAGGTTCCTAAAGAGGAGAAAGAAGCGCCAGCTATGGGTGGCATGGGTGGAATGGAATACTAAGTCATGAAACCCACGATACAGTCAGAGCTACCTAGAACGCAGACTAGATTTTTTGGCGGTGCAAATTCATCTTCTTGTATTTTTATGAGGTACTTGTCAGGATTTTTGATTCTGCGGTGTAGGACCTGAGAGTTCCAAACGGAGCTGTTCACTGGAATAAGGAACACTAGTATTTTTTGAGATCTGAAAGATGTAGTAGATCAAAATTAAGGATTCCAGCAATTGTGCCGAACGATCTACTTTAAAAAAAAAACACATTCTTTGCGATGATCCTGCCTGTCAATTCTTTTTTTTTTCTCCTTGAGACTGGTATTATAATGTTGGTTCTGCTTACTGTTGAATATGAGGAAATGCTGGGGCTTAGTGGAGCACCTTTTCCTCGCGTACTGGGCATGTCCCGATGCTCTCTGAAACGCGCACATAGTTGCGTTGCAAGCGGTGCGCCGATCGAGCCTAGCTCGCCGTCGCCCGCGGACGATGAGTACGTGTCCGGCGGCTCTGGCCAGACGTACGTTTCTTGGCGATGGCGCTCACCGCCGTACGTACGTGGGCCTGCTCGGGGAGCCGTCGCCGTACGTGCGCGCGCGCCTTTTCGTGTTCGGCGACTCGCTGGTGGACAGCGGCAGCAACTACCGGTCGGAGCCAATTTCGCTTCAGCCGGCGTCGGGATCCTCCACGGCACCGGCATCCAGTTCGTGGGTAGTACGTACTAGATCAGTTCTACGGAGTACTCTTCATATGTGCGTTACAAAGTTAACCATTCTCAAATTGATAACGCTTCGTTGTTTTATACAAAGTATTAAAATTGAATAAAGACCAATAAAATTTGGAAAAAAAAAATCCCCCGTCCTCGTCCCCTTTCGTGGGCGGAGCTAAAGGGTGGACAGGGCCGCCCGGCCCACCCTGAGATTTGGTTGAGCAAGTAGCTCACTGGGGAGCTCCAATTGCCGGTAATGGTGGCGGTGGCCGGAGTTGGGGAATTTCCCAATTTCTTCGAAATTTACTCTTGGTCCATATCCTGCCGTGGAGAGGAGTGGGAAGAGAGATGAGCAAGTAGGCTTTGGAGAGGTTCTTGGATCCGGGACGCTGGTGCTTGCCAGGATTTTCTCCCAGCGGATATGTATGACGCTGGAAAACCAAAGGAAGAAGAAGAAAGAAAATGGGCCGGCTGGGCCATGTAAATAAGCTTGCTTTTTTTAATAGCCCAAGCAGCACTGGACCGGACCATGTCCAAGCTACTTTAAGGGTTTGAATTAATGTATGAATTTTATTTAACTATTTTTTGTGAATTTTATACAACTTATGAATGAATTTTTTAAATAAGGAGGGAAACTTGATCTGGAGTATTTGTTGCAATGATAATAAAATTTTTTTTTGGCCCGCCCTAGCTTTCGATCCTAGCTCCGCCACTGTCCTCTTCTCCCTGCGGCCACGCCAGTTCTCGCTGCCCGAATACGTCCGCTACGGCGCTTCCTCGTGTTCGAGTACAAGAAGATCCTCATCGTACGTACGCCCCCTCTTTCCCTCTGGCTCTATGTCTCCAAGTGAGCGTAAGCGGGAGCATGCAGCTTGTGGGCAGGGCAACTGATAATTTTGGCATACCCCTGCGTGCATGCAGAGGCCGTACGCGATGGGTTGCCGCCGCGTGCTGGTGACCGGCACGGGCCCGGCCGCTGGGCTGCGCGCCAGCGGTCCTGGCTGAGCGCAGCCTCAACGGGGAGTCCGAGACGGAGCTGATGCGCGCGGCGTGGAAGTTCTTCAGCCCGGGGCTGTCGCGCGCGCTGGACCAGCTTAGGGCCCCCGGTTCGGCGCGGGCACGTTCATATTCCGCTTGCACTTAGACTTCGTGAGCGACCTGGCGGCGTATGGGTCCGCGACGGCGAAGCTGGCGTGCTGCGGGCAGCGCCCCCACAACGGGCTGGGGCTCTGCACGTACGGCGGCATCCAACCTGGGCGGCGACCGGAGCGAGTACGTGTTCTGGGACGCGTACTACCACCCCACGGATCGAGCTCGCCAACGTATAGCTGGCCAACTGAGCCAGCCCGAGGCCCGATACTTTTGACTCGGTCTGAGCATGACTCGGCACGACGGCCAAACGGGTCGAGCCGGCTCAGAGGCACGACTCAGGCGTGCCTAGGCCTAGTCGCAAGCCCACTGGGCTGGCTCGAGCACGGCCCGTTTAAACCAGCTCGGTTAGACCTGTTGTCGAGCCTATTTAGCTCGGTTGGCTCGGTTCGGCACGGCATCGCCCGTGTGACCCGTTTATTATTTTATTAAAATTTACCATTAAAATATATGTAATTTGAAAATTTATGTTTAAAATTTATATTTTTCTATATTATATAATTAATTTTTTAATAATATCTCCAAAAAATAAATTTATTTTTTCACGTGCTTCGGGCCGACCCGACCCGACGGCTCGACATGTGTAAAATCACCTGAGCCGTGTCTGGGCCCGAGTGGCCGGCCCGCGGGCTGCCACGGCCCGACCTGATGAACTAAGCGGGCCGTCTCAGAGTTGGCCCGAGCTTGACCGGGCCGTGCCATGTCAGCCCGGCTCGGCCCGTTGGCTAGGTATACGCCAACCGCGTCATCGCCAGCCAGTTCATGACAGGCACGCTCGAGTACATCAGTCAGCCCCATGAACCTCAGCACCGTACGTCCTCGACATGGACGCTCGCTAGGTTGATGCAGCAAGAGGTTGGACTCGTCTAGCTAATGATCGATCGATCGGGGCGGGGAAGACGTGTCCGATCGAGCTAGGAGGCTCGTGATCGTTAAGTTGAAGAATGAAGAGTGAGTGCATTAGCAAATGGAGTAAAAAAAAAAAAAAGGGAAGAATGGTGTCCTGTTCGCATCACCTCACCAAGCACGCATCCGGGCAGTCGATTTACTACTCTAGCCTCCTGCAGTCGCGCCTAGTCGATCGGTGGGTTGTCATCACCATGACACTCAACCATCGGTGGTTCTTTGATCTAGGATTAATTATAATTAGCTCGCTAATTTTCATCCTATATATGTCAATTCAAACAGGAGGATTAATAGGTGGCGGATTTATTGTTAGTCAACTTACGACAAATAGTTGATCCATTGTCCATGGAGAAGAGCTAAAAGAGACTAATATAAATGACTGAAATGGAAAGTTCTAATTTTATCACTACCAATTCTTTTCTCTCTCCTGCCTCTCTTAATTATCACATGGGCAAAATAGAATTTTGCTACAGTGCGAACTAATGATTAGCCTAGGTTTTAAATAGACACCTTGACTAATAATTAGCTGACTATTTCTGGAGTACCTCACTATGTCGATGGCAAAAATATTGAGCTAAGAAAACGCAATGATCTCTAAAACCACAACACACCAAATTAGTTACTCCATCCTGTTTTAATAGACTATAGGCTAACATTCTTAGTCCCTCAGTTCAAATTATAAGTCACTATGTAATCCTTCAATTTTCTCAAATTATGTATTTTCTCTTTTCTCAATACTTCTCTATCCCTCGTTTTCAGTATACCTCAACTTTTCACTCTCCTTAATTTCCATGTCCAAACCTAAAATGACTTATAAATTAGGCTGAATGAAGTAGTAGCTAAAAAAAGTAGTTGTCCAAACGCCATGAAAAATAATCTATTTACGTATCTACTTATTTAGAGTAGAACCTTCTGATTACTTGACATGTACACCTACAATATGCAAATTGTTATCTGATATTCTGGTATCTTAGGAATATGTATTCTCAGTGGGAGCAAATTTCAATCTAAGGTTAAAAATATCCAACCGGGGTGGCTGGCCTCTTGAGGTCAGGATAATGGTTCGTGGGTTTTCTCAACTGAGAAGGTTGAACTTCTCTTTCAAAATCGTGATTGCGGTGTTAACCCCCACCAGTCAAATTTTTTATCTGATATCTTGGACATTATGCGTACTGCGGCTGCCCGGTAGAGGATGCTACTCGATTGGAAGGAAGGCTCAAAAAAGGCAGGAAACTGAGGTCGGCAGCGACACTCTAGTTGTTGTATTATATATGGACATTTCTCAATTATAGTATGAAATGTCACATGTATAATGATAAATCACTAGTATAAAATGTCACTAGATAGTGAGAAATGAGCATAGAAAGACATAAAATATTTCCTTCTCTTGTTATGGAATGATTTCTTGAATAATTTTTTTGGAAATATGATTTTAACCCAACTTATATGAAGCCAAGAGCGTACTAGCTCTTTAAAACGACTAAGCCAACTAAAACTACAAGACATGTGGTCTTTTATGACGTGTTAATTATGTAACAAACCTGAAAATTTATTCATAAATGAAATCATGTGACCGAACTTCAAATGTTTTTGCCATTATATATGATCTTTGTGAATATTGTTAGTTGAGTAAATTTCACAAATCTACAACAACTTGTACCATGGTAACATAAAACTACAATTTTTATGACCTATTTCAAAAAACTACAACTATTTTGACCCTATGTATAAAGAAACTACATGCATGGCCTCACATGTCAATCACACTATGTTGCATGAACTAGCCCCACATATCATCCAAACACATAGAAAATCACTGTATTATAATGTCAATTAACACCAAATTAGATGTATTACAAATTAGGCGGTACCTTCTAGGAAGGTTAAGGAGTATTTGCTTAACCAACACTTATTCAGCACACAACATATTATAAGGTATATTACTTACCTTTCGTGAATCTTGGTTAAGTAATACGGTTATTCCGCCTCGAAATTCCATA
>BCLG01006585.1:0-14169 GCA_001602295.1 Zoysia matrella | reverse complement strand
CCAATGCAGTTCGGCCCAATAAGGCTGGAAATCATTTAAATTGCGAAATTATTTATTCAATTACCAGAAAATAGTCTAAGTTTGTAAAATTCATAGAAAACTCATTTGAGCTCAGAAAATTATGAAATAAATTTTATTAGAACCATCTCAACTAAAACTATATTCTAAAGCTCAAAAATTTCTATTTTATGCATTAAAATAATTTAATTAATTCAGATCATTCAATATACAAGAAAATGCATTACTATTCTTTTTCAGCATATAAAAATATTATAAAATTTACTTTCTGTTTCTTTATTTAATCTTTACTGGTTTGACAAATTATTATAATTTATTTTGACAAAAATAATTTTATAAATGATTTTATTATGTTCAAATAGTGTTTAATTCATTATAAATTTATTTGACTCCAACAAATTCAGAAAAATTGTCAAATTTTTTTTATAAACTCTGACATTTTGGATAAACTAAATCATGATTTAAACTTTTGAAAACTCTTTCAAAGGAATTTTGCAATCATAATTACTAGTGTTCTTTAAAAATAAAAAGTTATCATCCCATGTGCATAATTCGGCTTATGCGTATCATTTCATGTTAGGAGCCGAGCTAACCGAGGAGGAGTTCGACGACGTCCCATTTGTTGAAGAATCTAACATTGATCAAAGCCTAGGCAAGCCCCAGTGCATATCCTGTTTTTAAATTATTTACTTTTATCACCTTAGATGATTAGTTTGTGATGTGCACTAAGTAACAGGAGTTGATTGAAACCGTAGTTACATTATAGAATTTTACCTTGGGATAGTATTTTGGTACAGGTAACTCGATGTAGAGCTAAGCTAATAGTTCTTTTAACGGTAGAAGTCGAGTGAATAAGTCTTCACTCGTGAGTTATAGGATCGGTACGGGATGGATTATCTTATCATATGGAATAAATTAGAGACCAGACAGAGAAATAGGTTATAACACGGTCTGTGTCCATTGCGAAGGCATGGCCAATGTGTTGTAGCTCTGTCTGTGTCGATTAAGGACCGTTCGTTGTCGGTCTTATTGAGCAAGTTTGAACAGTACTGATTACATACTGGATCTATGGGTCCCAAAAAACTGATATAGCCCAATATGCGTAGTGTCTGGACGTAACCGAACCTCTTTTCTGGAGATGATAAAAGGGAGAGCTTTGGAGAAGCGCGTACATGTCATGTAATTAGATTTCTCCAGCTGAATGTAAATCGATTCGAATCGCTGCCTCTCATAGTAACGAGTACCACTTGTCTCTTTGAGTCACATCGTAGTAAGGAGCTCATCAATATGGAATATGATTATGTTTGATCTCTCAGAAACTTCTTGGCATTTTTGTACGATATAGTCTTAGTGCAAATTAAATTTATCTTTTCATAACTTAATATATCGCTAAAATATGAAAGTAAGGATTCACTTATAGTGCATTCTTTGCAAATAGCCAATCCTGATAAGTCAGCCTTTTTATTTTTAGGAGTCGGCTGTAGATAGCCATTTTGTCGGATGAGTCTTGCTGAGCGTTAGTTGCTCAGGGCTTTGTGGTTGCTGTTTTTTTTCAGGTGCTTTCTCTTTTTTTTCTCAATTTCAGTCAGAAGGAGCAACCTCTGAGGGTGGCTTCATTTACTGGGAGCATTGCTCGCTGCATTGAGTGTGTTGTCGCTAGTAGGTATATCGTATGGGCTCGATGTATCTTTTTTGCTTAGTATTTAGGATGCTTTTATGTAATAGGTTTGTAGCTTTCACACTTTGAAAAACTTGTGGTTTGTAAACTTAAACAACCAGTTTGTAATATATTTTATTGTGCTTGAGCTGTACTGTGGTCTCGCTTCGTCGGGTGACATCCGATATGATCCTGAGGTCGATAGTTCGTATCTATTGAGGTACGGGCTGTTACACTCTCGCTCTCGCGGCTGCTCTCTCGCGGCGCTCTGGCGACACTTCGCCAGAGTCGTCGCACGGCCATGGCACCGCCGTCAAGGGCTGGAGCTCGCGCGGCGCCTCTGTTGCCGGCGCTCGAAAAAACTCGAGCGGCGGGGCGGTCGTCGATGACGACAACGATGTCGTCAACGACAAAGAGTGGCCAAGGTAAGCCGCCTCTCTTTTCCCTTCCCCCTCGTCCCGTTCCCCGTTAGGGTTAGGGTTTTTGGATCTAGGCTTTTGGGATCTCTTTTCTTTGAGGTTCGTCGTTCTCAATCTGCTTGAGAACTCGGCTCTGATGCCATTGTAGAATCTCTTCTTTAGTCGGTCCAGTGAGCAGATCGAGTAGCAGGGTGGGGTCTTCTTTACCTTGGGTTGTCGGTTCGGCTGGCACAAAGAAAGACGACCCCGCCATCCCTCTCCTGGGTCGGTGAAATCCGCGCTTGGGTGGCGATGGTCAGGGAAGAGGAGAGAGTCTTTAGTCGGCTTCGATCGAGGTCGAAGTCGAGGGTGTGGCGGCGGTGATGGGTAATTCCGTCGCTGACAGCGCACCCTCAAAAATCAGCCTTAGGGTTTGGTTGTAGGGTGGGGTTCGGACGACGGTCAACCTTGTGGTGTGTGCACCAGCTCTCTCACCCTTACTTTATATGGAGCTGTGTGACGAGGGCCTTCCAACCATGGATCGACTGGGCGCTCCCGATCAAGGCGCAAGGTGGGCCAACTAACGGGAGACCAATCTTCTAACAGGTTCCTCTCAAGACTTGTGATCTCCTGATCAAACTAGCATGATAGTCCATCCATGAGTGTATAGTTTGATTCAACACTGCTAAAATTTTTGAGACAGTTGGTAATGTCTTCTTTGGTAGCATGAAGTATGAATTTTACAGAAATGGATTCAATTTCATAGAGAAACGTAGAAAAAACTTGTATCGGTAAGCACGGACAGTTCGAATAGCTTCTTGGACGTCTTTGAACTAAAAAGGACAAACCTTTTATTTTTATTTTTTTATTTTTCTTTATAGAGGAAACTCCATTTCTTTTCTATGAAATGAAATAACCTCCCTGACAATAGGCCGAGGACTGTTGGGCCTCCGGCAACGAAAAAACATACTGGGCCAGATTCTGGGACCCCTCCTCCCCCCGGCCCCCAGGCGTCCAGTTGCTGCTTTTGAGCAATGGTACACACCAGACAGCACCGGATTCCAGGCGCTTGTGTTTCACAAGGTAAGAGGAGAAAAAGCGAGACAAGCCATACAACAAGATCGCGCTTTAAGTGCAGCTGGTACGTACTGCACTCGTGAACCAACCGGAACCTTTCCCACCACTAATCTTCCTGTGTTTTAGAGAGACAGCCAGGTAGGCCGTTCCTTTATCAATAGCTAGATCACCAGCCACGATCTAACCCGGCAACCACCACGAGATTCCCGTTCCGATTCGGCATCGTGCTCTACTGGCATCGTGGGCTGCTCGCGCGCCACCCCTTGTGCCGCCGTGACCTGCGCGACCACACGTCGGCCAACCACCGCGACCGACTCGCACTGCTAGGATGCTAGCTGCCGCTGCCACTGGGCGCCGGACGGTAGTGTGGCCACTACCCACTAGTAGGAGTAGCGATTAGTAAGTGAGCAGCCAGCCCCCAACGAACGATAAACAGCCAAAGCAAGGCAGGCAGGTCGTTACCGGTTAGGCCGCCGGCCGCTCTCTCCACCCATCTAATTAATCAACTAAAATTAGGCGGCCGGGCAGCTGCGTCGCGTTGCGTATACATACGCGCGGCCGGCTCGCGAGTAGCGAGGAGGTCGCGCGAGGACCACGTGTGGCAATGGAGGGTGGGCGAGCAGCGACGACGACGGGGACGTGCCGCTTGTCCGGTTGTCCCTCGCGAGCAGCGTGGTCCGCCACGAAGCCGCGCGCGCGCTGATGCCGTGCGCACCGAACGCCGAACCGCTGATGCGCTGGCCTCGCCGACTTCCGGGGGCTGTTGTTGCTGCCATGCCCGCGTTTGCGGAAAAAGTCAGGGGGCGGACGGACTCGCCCGGTGACCGCGCGCACCGCCCAATCGCGGAGGCGGCGACGCGGAACGCCCGCGCGCCCATCAACCGTTGGGTACGTGCCGGGGCGTTGCGTCCGGCGGTACGGGAGATACAGTTTGGGGACGAGGACTTCGCTTACCCAACACTCGTGCCAACTTGCTCCGGCTCTAGCTTGCTGGTTTGTTCAAATCAACGTGCGTGACTTTCATCCGGAGGCAAAGCAAGCAAAGTGTTAGGTGGGGGGCATCCATCAGGGAATGCATACAACGCAACACAACGTGACGTATCCGGTGACAGCAGGGGCGACCAGTTAAACAGTTTAGTAACCAAGTGTGGTGTCTCAGTATGGGTCGCCCTTGGCCCTTCCTAGCACGTGTTAATTAAGCTTGCTTTAGTGAACACTGCGTTGCTATTGCTGGAAAAGGGCGCGCTCGCAATAGATCAAACGTGTGTCGGCGTGAAAGCAAGTATTCCCAATCCTTCACGCAGCGCCCCTCATCCTTCCGTCCACAGCGTTCCGTTTCCGAGCTCATCGCCAACCTCCTCAACGAACACCGGTTCGAGCAAGCAGTCTCCGTCGGGCGTCAGCCATGCGCACGTCTGGCGTGCGCGGACACTACGGGTGCGAGCGCGCGCGTAGAGGCTCCAGTCAACCGCTGCGGGTCACCTAATCTGTTGGTGCAGAGGATGATCCACTTTCACGAGCCGACGGAGGCTGCTAAGAGTAAGCTCGCAGTCGCAGGCGACCGGTTGGTTTTTAATTGACCCCGCAAGGTGACCAATCTGTTGGAACCTTCCATGGGCCCGCGGTCTTGGTCCGAGTCTGGCATCGTTGCTTCCGGCTTTGGTCCGTCTGAGTTGGGTTGTTTTGGACTGAACAGAACAGTCGGGCGCCCGATCGAGATGAGCACGAGGCGAGGAAGACCGTTTCTCTGGCCTGTTTTGCGCATGTGCCTAATTGCTTGCACTCTTCTTTTCCTCCACTGCACTACTAGAATATGGAGGGGTAGTGATGTGTCGTGTTTGAACTCTGCTACGCCTTGAACCGAAGAAACTACTACCACGTCGCTTGAGATCGTATACGATACTAACAAGAAGCTTCGCGACAATATCCATAAGGCAGAATAGTAGAAGGGTTGTTCCACTGAATATTCTTACCCGGCGCCCTGCTATTCAAAGAAAACACGCGCATAAAAAAGCACCAGCCGGAGTAGAAACAAGGAAGGTGCTTCAGTTTGCAGGTACTCCAGCATCCAGAGCCGCCGCAATCTCTAACTCCGATTAAACCGCTGCTTAGTTAATTCGTTCACTTTCGCTGAGTCAGTCAGAAGCCCATCCTGCCAGGTTCCGTGGCGAGATGGACATGGACCGTGCCTTACCGGGTCAGAGGAAGGCCCCAGGCGGGTTGGCATATATCCCACATCCAACCGACGAGCGACGGCGCAGCCGCCTTGGTCAGTCCTCGCGCCACATATACACACACACACTAGTCACCACTAGTCTTCCTTTCCACCACCGCTCCCCGCAGCTGAGGCAAGTGGAGCTCCCCGGCTTCCCCTTCGCCTCCTCCCCGTCCGTGCCTTCCCCTCCACGTTGACCACGACTTTTTCGTTGATGCGGTGCCGCCCTGCCGTCCACCACACCTCCACCGGCACCCGCCCCAGTCAACCACCTCACTTGCCCCACCCACGACGCAACTTCCCGAACCTCACACCCGCCACCGCTTTAAAATCTCCACACTGCACCCCTCAGTCCTCACACACCACACCATAGCAAGAGCCGAGAGCGAGGAGCCCAACAAGCAACCGCTTCGACAGCCACCGCGTCCACAGAGAGGAACAATTCTCGCTCCGGGCTCGAGCAACCGAAGCTTGAGCTTAGCTTGATCCCGATCGCCATGACAACCGCCATGGAACTGCTCCACGCCGCGCTCCCGGAACAGCAGCGCCACGAGCAGGAGGAGGAGGCGGCGCTGACCACGAGCATCAGCGGCGACGAGGGCGCCCACGTGCCGCAGGGGTGGGCCAAGAGGAAGCGCTCGCGCCGGCAGCGCTCCGAGGAGGAGAACCTCGCGCTCTGCCTCCTCATGCTCTCCCGCGGCGGCAATCACCGGGTGCAGGCGCCTCCTCTGCCGGCGGAACCCCTGACCGCCGCCGCCGCGGAGTTCAAGTGCTCCGTCTGCGGCAAGTCCTTCGGCTCGTACCAGGCGCTCGGCGGCCACAAGACCACCCACCGGACCAAGCAGCCGGCTCGTCCTGCTACTTCCGGTCCCGTCGTGGAGGACGCCGTCCCAATCAGCGCCATCCCGCCGACAGTAGCCGAGCTCCGTGAGCCAGCAACGTCTTCCACCGCCGCGTCCTCCGACGGGACCACCGCGAGCCGCGTCCACAGGTGCTCCATCTGCCACAAGGAGTTCCCGACGGGCCAGGCGCTCGGCGGGCACAAGAGGAAGCACTACGACGGCGGCGTGGGCAACAGCGCTGCTGCCTCTGCCGAGCTACCGGCCGTGGCTGCGGCCGCCGCCGAGACGTCCGAGGTGGGGAGCTCCGGGAACGGCAGCTCCGCCGCCAGGGCGTTCGACCTGAACCTCCCCGCCTTGCCGGAGTTCGTGTGGCGGTGCGCCAAGGCCGGCACGATGTGGGAGGAGGACGAGGAGGTGCAGAGCCCCCTCGCGTTCAAGAAGCCCCGCCTCCTCATGACCGCGTGAATCGAAGAAGCTCCTCGCGGATCTGATCGGTGATCCGTCTCATCAGAGTTTTTGGCCACTCAGTAGAACACTATTCGTTAATTCGATTGGTTACAACTGGTAGTACTTCTGTTGTTTGATTCATCACTGCTGCTCCTGTACAGAGAGTGTGAGATATACTACAAACATAGGTCTTCCGGTTCAGTGTAACACTGGAAGAGGATTATTCTTGTATCCTTATTAGGTGTCCGTATAGTTAGTATACTCATACATAGATGATGATTGATGAAAAATATAGTGATTTGTAAGATAAAACGTCTATAATTGGATTGAAAAGTTATGGAATTGGATGCTCTCTCGCAGCCAAGCGCTTCCTTTCTGTCTGGCAAAATTCAGCTCAGCAACTTGGTACCGCTGTTCTCTTGCATTCCACGCTCAAACTCTCCCTTGCTTTCGCGGGAAGAAACGACATCCTGTTTCATCGGCTCAGAAGGCACCGGCACCGCACGCCAGAACCTTGAGCCGCCGCAGACGGCAACAGAGTTGTGGCCTGCCACACCACACCACTCCCTCCTCACGTAGCGCTACGTATTCAGTGACGAATGAATCCTCTGATGATAGCTTATTAATCCGATTCTACTAGACCACCACTTGGTCTGGTTGCGGAACGGCGACACTTACGTCCCCGGCAACAAGTGGGAACGACGCCAAACCCTCGGGCCGTTGCGGCTTCGGGAACGCCGACGGACGGCGCCCACTAGCGGGTGGAACGGCCGTCGACCGCGACGTCGCGCAGCCAGCCCGCCGGTGTTGATAAGTCCGTGCCGACCTGCTTCCGATTCGACGCGAACGCGCGGCCGCCCGCATGGTTGGAAGCCCGGAAAACGCGAGAAGTTGCCATGATGCTTCCGCCCGGCTACGCGCGTCGTAGCACGTACGCCAGGTCGACCGCGCGTGGAAGAAGCGTCGCCGTCGCGGCGGGGTAGTCGCCGAACGCGCGGGGGCCTGGTCAGGCGTCTGGAGCGTGTTCCACGTGGCCTAACTCGATCGCGTCGTGCCGGGAGGTTTCACTGGGGATGTCGTGGGCGACCCGCCACCGGTCCGCGACGGTGCACACGTCGTTGGAGTGCTCGGTTCGGCGGCGCCGGTGCGCTGTGCTGTGCCGCTTCTGGATACCGTTGGATAGGTCCGCACCGGATTCGACGTTTCGTCTCGGTTTGGCTTGGCTGCCCTGCTCGTAAAAGTTTACTCGGAGTACCGAACATGGGTCCACGCCATGGTGACGCCATGTTTGCCGATTAGGCAAGCTCGACGGGTAGGGGACGATGCCACTTGGAACGTGTGTAGGTTCTAGAGGAGAGGGAGAAGCCGCCGAAAGCCGGCCAGACGCAATGTTTCCATCCGCATACCAGAAACAGGAAAGTTGTACACACTTCCGTGCTGGTCTCACGTGCCTGCGAATCGTGGAATACTGGTGGAAATAGCGAGGAGTAGCTCCGATATTGCTCAAACAGAGTGACAGACTTGCATGTCAGTGTCAACGTTTGAGCTCTAGCTTCACTATCGGAGCTCACTTTCTGCAGCTTCATGGTCTGGACTAAACAAGGCCGCCTGTCATACATGGGCCCGTCCACGTACGCGCACACGCGCCTCTAACGTGGGCCGGTAAAGTTTTTATCAGTGTTACTCGACTTCTCTTTCCTTCACGCGTGCCGAGGCCACTTTCCTCAATAGTCCGATGCTGTCGGCCCTTTAGGTTTTAGCTGGGCGTTTCCGATTCATATTGGGCCTCACTCGATCAATATTACTGGCCCGGGATTTCCAATGGGCCCAAACATAAAACGTTACTGAAATTCTCTAGGCTCGTAACGTAGACGTAGCCGATCCATGGGCCGAGAATAATTTTCTGGGAACAAGGTTTGGGCAAGCAAGGTCATGTTCGCTTAGACAGCCTGCTGATTTATTTAATCAGTAACTACTGTACAGAGCATGTCTTCATGCACCTTGAATGCCATGGTTTCAAATCTCTAGATATTGGGGGGAAAAAGGATGTGCCTCTATCATGAAGGCCTCAGGCCTTTGCATTCCCGCACAGGATGGAACATGACTTAGCGACGATGTGCATCTGCCCTCTACCCAAGGTTTTGGAAACCGGCGGAAATCGGTCGGTTTTTGCGGTTTTTGACGAAATCGATCCGATTCGGTATTGTATCCGGTTTGATTTTCAATCGAAAACCGAATTTAATACTGTAGCGAATTCGGCTAGTCGGTCGGTTTTGTTTGCTAGCTGATTGGTTTTTATCGAAACCGGAAACCGGTATAGAACCGGTTTCCAAAACTCTGCCTCTACCTTGATCACATGAATTAGAATCGAAGTAACCAGAAGGAGAGGAAGAGAAAGGGGGACGTAAGGAAATGGGAACACAAAGTTTCATTTTATTTTTCTCCACCAACGAAAAGAATGCTAAGTTTAAAAAATCAAGCTATTGAACAAAAGCGGCACCTAAGAGCAGAAAATTTATATTCGAGACCTAGAGGCACATTATCACTGGCTTTACAAGGTTCTTTCTTCTCTTCCATTTAGCAGCGTCAAAGTTTAACCACGGTGATTTCTAAAGCCACATCTTCTATTAGCGATTTTGTTTCTGCATGCTTATTCAAAGAATATTTTGTGATGTCCTCGTATCGATATGTTCAGGTTACATAAATATGAAGGCTCGATTTCCTGTCTGGCTTTCGAATATTAGAGATTTAGGTCTTGTTCTGTTTCTCTCAATTCAAGTGGATTAGAGGGAAAATGAATCTATTACTCTGTAAGTGAGGATTCAATTCCTCTCATTTCACCTCAATTCTATTCCATTCCTCTTCAAACCAAACAAGGCCTTATTCAGATGGGGATTCTGTTCTCCGTTAAATAGACTCTTCTAACTAGCAAGTGAATAATGCAATATACTGGATCTGAGCCGCGGCAGCATGCAAACCAAACGTTGTTGAGCTAGAAGGCGCCACATGAGCATACACGCATGATACAAAACAGTAAGTTTAAGGTAACCGTGGCCACAGAGAGCTGTGCTGGAGCAAGGACACTGGAGGTCGTACTCGTTTGGTCGGCCGAATGCCGGATCGATCCGCCGTTGTAATTTTGTAAAGGTGGTCCATGGCGAAACTGGCAGGGGTGCAAGACCCATGCCGAATCCATTGATGATAACGCGGCGGATTGGATTGGAAATCCCTGGATTACTGTCCTCGTGGCCAGGAATCTTTCAGGGACAGCGTCGTCGGCCCCCTGATCGGCAGGAGGAGGAACGGACTCCGGGGCCTCCTGGCCTGGCAGCACAGCGGAAGTCCAAGTGGCGTGGCGTCTAGGGCCGTGTCGTGTCCGTTGTCTCCGTGACTGTCTCTTTGCATGTGATGGGCTGATGGCTCATGGCAGCGACGGATTGGCGAAAGCTGGTGGAGACGATGCGGCCGGTTGCTGCCGAACCAGTCGCTGCGTCGGTGGTTGGGCAAACCCATTTCTCGTGTCCGTCTCTCAGTTGGCACAGGTCTTCTTGAATCTTTACTGTGGTTTCTGGTTTGCTAACACGTCCTCTTGCAATGACGGAATTTCTCCAGCAGATTCCACGTTGAACTCTGCACCTGACATGCCGGTAGTACGTTGGTCAAACACAAAGATCGTTCCAACAGATTCCAAGATTTTTCCCTTCTTTTAGACGGCCCGGCCGGTCAAGATTCTTTCAGAATTAACTCTGCATGTGAGGTCATCACAAGTTACATCACGCCCCATGAAAGGCTCGTAGGCCAGAATACCTTTCCAGAGCTCCATGCACAAGAGGACCCCCTTGACATTGAACAGAGCTCGCCATGTGTCGCTGGACAAGGCCGGCGTAGCTCTATCTTTAGTCCGGTTTGGAGCTCAAAAGGTTTCCGTTTCGGTTCCTGTCGAGATAGTATAGTTCGATTACTTACACATTCAACCTCTACATAAAGATTTGTCTATAAATTATGGCCTACGGTTTGTTTACAGCTTAAAAAGTATTACATCCCGTCGAGAACGTCTTGACCTCGAAGGTCAGACCTACGCGAATGTCTAACCCGACCGACGAAAGGCTGAAGCTACGTGACAACAAGATTCAACTGCCAACCGTTAGAATCCAACGCTCTAGCTTGACCCCAAGTGTCAGCCAACGTCTTAACAACCAACCACTGACAACTACAGAGATTTCTAACAACGTATAGCAGAAGGTAAAACAACTTTATCGAGAGATAAATCATTATAAAAATTGATAAAGCAGCGAGACGATCGGTAAAGCAAAATGTCAAAGTGTTTTTTATTCTCCGCGACTGAAAAAAAACATACGAAGGCTACCAGCCAATTGCACCGGTGCCAGTCAACCAACTCAGACGACGATTAAAGCCTCACTTGACGGAGAGCCAGCAGGTTCTGTAGCCGCCAAGTCGGTGCTCCCGGTTTGACCCTTATAAAAAGGATATCATATGGCATACACGTAGAGAAAAATCAAGTGAAATTAGCCACCCTGTTGTAACCACATTCACACACGTGAGCTAAAGTTTTTAGATCGAGCCAAACATTTTCGCATTGTACTCGTGTTCTTGAGTTCATATAATTTGATCTCTTTTTCGCCTTTAGACGTAGGGTATTACGCCTTTTAACGGTCTGAACTAGGTTAACTTTTTGAATCTTTTTCATAGGCTAAGTCATTCGAATGTGAATAGCACACGAATACTCTCTTTGATTATATAAATTTTACTGTACCAGTGGTCAAAACACTGATAGTTTCATTTAAAAACAATGCCTATGACGATTGAGCAACTAGAGTAGTATACAGTATCTGAAGTGAATTCGAGAGATCAGATCAGGTCAAAACACTGAGCAAGCGTCTTCGCGACGTGACGGAGGGCACTCCATGATGAGAGATGGCAATGGATATCTATTATTCGCATACCCGCGGATACCCGACCCGACGAGTGCGAGTATGGATCTCATTCTTTGCCCGCGGGTACAGTATAGATTTTCTTTTAAACTTGTGGATAAAATAAAAACGGGTAAAGAAAAGTCTTACCATACCCGCATATCCGTTTACCTAATAAATAGTCTGAATATGTAGGTTAAAATATACAAACGGAGTAAAGATTATAGTTAAAATTCAATTTTACCTCTTTCTTAATTTATTTTATCTTTTTTAAAACATAATATAATTTTTAGTGATATGGTGTTTCTCAAGCAGCGTAGCATAAATCTGATAGGCTTTCTTCATCGTCACCTCACGTGATACACATGGTCATATGAGTATACACGCGAGTAAAAAATTATTTATAGATATGGATATGTATACATTTTCTATCTGTTGCGGGTAATAGGTATGGATATGAATAAATATTTTCCTTGTGGATATGGATAAGATAAATATTACAGCAGAGTTCTCTGTAGCTCAGAGGAAAAAGTAAACAAATTTCCAAAACAGCGCCAAATCACTGTAGTAACAGTAACACTAAGTTTTTTAATTAGATTCTGATACTTTTTATTTTTTTACTGTGGTGACCAATCTTATCCATTATTTTTTAATGCAGTGGTTCAGATTTTATTTTAATACAAAACCTTATATTTTTTAATGCATAATGCAAGACCCTATAGATCTTCTGCATTGATAACTTCAACGGAGGATGTGAATCCCTTGCGCGCCCGCCGCACAGCGCTCCGCGCCGCACGCTCGAGTAGCTTGCCTTTCGCGTCCGTCTTTTCGCGTAGAACTTCGTTGGAAAAAACCACGGGCGACGGCGACGCCGCCGTCTGTATGTGGCGCAGTGCGGCCACCGTGTAAGCGCGGCGACTCTTTTTCACGCTGCCGCTCTCAACAGTCTCGGCATTCAAGTCCGCGGCTTGTCAAGTCAATTCGTCGTGCGACCGACTTGATCGCTGGAAGTCTTAGTAATTGTTGCCACTTGCCAGGTCGTTGCCATGAGTCCGTGACTCGGAGTCGACCTCGGCTGCGGCTGTTGCCCAGCCGCCGGACGATGTGAGACCCGATCCTATTGCTTGTACTAATGCTTAGTTGGAGCGCATTTTCTCAAGTTCCTGGAAAAGTGATCGCATTCTCGTCTAAACTTATAGTACTAGGACGTGATATCTTCATTCTTCATTAACTCATGTGATGAAATATTCCAATGACAATGATTTTCTGCCAAGTTTAGCCAATTCGAAAAAAGTAGCCATTTCCCGCTTTCCCTAGAGCATCGAGTCAAAATGACCAAGATGTTTATAGACGATTCAAATATAATACTATATTTTTTTAAAATCAATAAAAAATGTCCAAGTATCAATTATTGGATATATGTCCAGTAATCCATGTGTTTCATAGTCGTGGGATTTGATTCAAAGGTTTCTTTTTTAAGCCTCGTTTGAAACGTAGAAATTTCATAAAAAATTTACAGAAATTTTACAAGAAAAAAAGTAGAAAAAAAAGAAAATCCTCTATTTCAAACGAGGCCGAGAAATGTGAAAAAGTGAAAAAACTAGATGTCTTGGAAAACAACGAAGAGAAACGTCAGACGATTGTGGATATGGGGCATGTAGTAATTGGCTTACATCGCAATCTTATTGCGCACACAGTACAAATGCAATCATTCAAATATCGATTGCACAATAATAATATTCATGGATAATCTTATACAACCTTGATATCAACTAGAGAATAAGTGGAAAATAAAGATTATATCTCAGTTCTTGATCACATTCTTCAATTGGGAAAGCTGTTGGATCACGTCTAGCGTTCACAAAATCGCTAGCCGGCCATTTTTCAACAGCGCAGAAAACTAGCAAGCTAGCTGATGGAACCCATCATCTCACCTTTTTGCTACAGTAATATGTTCGGTTTTTAACGAAAATTAATGGTTAGTTGAAACTGAGCTGGACCAGCCTCAGCAACCCTGATCACGCCTTGACAAAGCCAAACCAACATAAGATTCGGCCCCGGATGAAAGGCCCCCCACTGAAACAGCAATGACCCGCAAGGAATCCCAAAAATCGGCAGGGAGCACCTATTGTGCGGTAAGAGATGCATATATGCTCCAATCAAAAGAAGCAAATCTAACACACCTTTCTAGCTCTCTGAAAAAGACACTAATGAAGAAGGTACTAAAAGACTGGTTCATTTTAGTCCAATAAGAACTGGTTACAACTAAAACAGCAGGTCCGCTTTCCCTTCAAGTCGAAGGAATACAAAAGCTCTAGTATTCACATCTAGACCGAGCTAAAACCTACTACTAGCGATTAAGCTTAAACCTCATGTTTGAAGATCAACTCTAGTTGAAAAACCTCTCTTGTGGTCGTCAGATGCGACATCCAACGGCCAACAAGGAAAACCCTAATAACTGTCTTTATCAACCTAAAACTCCCTCGGGTCGACGAAAATGGAGTGCCCGGGCGGCGCCTTCCTCCAATCGCCGAGCAGCCCGTCGCCGTAGCCATCCACGAGCCGCTTGATGCACCATAGGTCC
>BCLG01006584.1:5951-17136 GCA_001602295.1 Zoysia matrella | reverse complement strand
CTTCTTCGTCAAGGTGCTCCAGCTGCCATGGCGCTGGGGAATGAAATACTTCTGGGACACATTGCTGGATGCTGACCTTGAGAGCGACGCATTAGGCTGGCAGTACATTTCTGGGTCTCTCCCTGATGGTCGTGAACTCGACCGCATCGACAACCCTCAGGTACAGGAGTTCTTGTCCCCTTTGAATCCATCTTACTAGCATGTCTGAACTGGCTAACTGAATTGTGCAATCTGTTCCTTCAGTTTGAAGGGTACAAATTTGACCCACATGGCGAATATGTTCGGCGATGGCTACCGGAGCTGGCAAGGTTGCCAACGGAATGGATTCATCACCCCTGGGATGCACCGGCGTCTGTGCTGCAGGCTGCAGGTGTTGAGCTAGGCTCCAACTACCCTCGGCCCATTATTGAGCTAGATGCAGCCAATTCGAGATTGCAAGAGGCACTATCAGAGATGTGGGAGCTCGAGGCAGCCTCTCGCGCTGCAATAGAGAATGGAATGGAAGAAGGCCTCGGTGACTCCTCAGAGGTGCCGCCAATAGATTTCCCTCAAGAATTGCAGATGGAAGTAGACCGAGAACCGGTTCGGACTGCTATCCAGACACCAACTACGGCTGGTCGGAGACGAGAAGATCAGATGGTTCCTAGCATGACTTCCTCATTGGTCAGAGCTGAAACAGAACTCACTGCAGATTTTGGAAACAACAGCGAGGTAAGTAGGCCAGAGGTGCCATCAAATGTGCACTTGCAGCCACGGATAGAGAGGGAAGAAACAGTTGAAGATGGCACCAGTAATGCTGTCAGAATGAACGGCTTTCATCAGCAGCATAACGTTCAGCGCACCCTACACCGTATGCAGGGTGCCATGCCAACCACATCGGAGGCCTCGAGCAGCTGGACTGGCAGGGAAGGGGGAGTGGTACCAGTATGGTCGCCCCCCGCAGCATCTGGACAATCTGAACCTTTTGCAGCCGATGAGGCAGACATTTCCAGTAGGAGTTATTTGGACAGGCATCCACAATCACATTCGATGATGAACTGGAGTCAAGTCTCGCAGTCACTGTGAGTTCGATGCACGATAACTCATTATTCCCAAAAAAACTGCATCCGTTTGCAGCTTATCGCTACAGAATAAATTACCTATAAAATGTGAAACTGTTAACTAACTAGAATTTGGTTCAATCATAGAAGTATTAAGTTAGAAAATTCTTTATGCTCTATTGAAGCCCTGGTTTCTCTTTTTGAATCTTCAAATGCAGGACAACTGGGTGGAAAGAGGATAGCTGATGCCAACTGTTGGAACTTAATTGGTTAGGAGTTGGACACAGAGAATTACTTATGTAAATTATCATATTTTGTTCGTATGGCCTTAAGTGTGCTTGCCAGTCATCAATCATGCAATCTTCTGGATGATGGATGCGATAATTGGTTATGTGAAGCTAATATTATATAACTTTTGTCGTGTAGGTTGCTAGCAGTTGTCTAAAAGAGCTGTACTATTCATCAGATATGTATTCTTCTAGCATCGGGTCTGTTTGCCATTTGGTTATTGCAATCTTTCGTGGTAGAATAGCTATCACAGTGGTATGCTCTCAGTTAGGTAGATATAGATCTTACATGCTTTCCGAGTCGACTTCAGGAAACACCTTTGACAATGAGATGGAACACTGTGGAGCTTTATTTATCTCTTTACCTCAAAGGCGAAGTTGCTTGGACCTTTCACAGATTAACATGAAAGAGAAAAGCAAAAAATTAGGATGATCTGAACTAGAAAATAAAAACATAGAATAAGACAATATAAAAAGATAAGCAAGCTTACAAATCTGATCAGAAGCTGAAAACTGCCAGATAAGTTTCTGGACAATAAAGCAAAATAGAAGATTAATCAGATTTCAGCCCCTCTTACCCCAACATTAGCTGAGGCCGACCACGAGCACGTTACACACATGTTATGCCCCTGTTTTCCTAAACGAGATTATACACATTTAAATGGCATCTAATCACTAATTAAACAGAAATGCTAGATGATGGTTGACCGTCTACCATTTACCATTTAGGAAAACATTGTTATTTGCCCTGCCAGATTGTAAAATAGCATGGACATGCAGGCCATCCGAACCACAGGGATGTTACAGAATCAACCGACAATAACATGGGTGCAGATTTTCAATAAGAAGGATAATGCACATGAAGTCCATGATTGAATAGCTAATTGTAACTTCTGTTTGAGTCAAAGATATGAGAGAGATAGGCCTTACTTCACATTTACGTATTGAAATAATAAATATATGAAAGATACAGTCGCTTCCTCATTATGAGCATCGCTAGTGGTATTCAAATTCAAGTACTCATGAAAACTCTATTAACCAGAAGTTACCCCCAATGAGCGAGTTACATGCAAACTAATAACTGATGATTGCTGAGACTAATTCCAGAATAGTACCCTTCTAATTTAACTCCATACAGATCAATAGATCATCAAGGGCCATATTGACCAATTTAATGACACAAATTCCGGACTTTTGTGGATGAAATTGAATTTAGCATTGCATCCTGCTGATGTGAAGTTTCCCTTGTGTGATAAGTATGCAGATCACTCTTTCTTCTTCTCATCAATGTATGGATACTTCTGGTAAATGAATATGCTTGTCGCAACGAGTGGCAATGCCATCAAGCAGTAGTGCGATGGTGGCTTCCCATCGAAAACATATTGTAGCAATGCAGTTACAAGGAGAGCTGAAACTATGACGAAACCCTGAAAAGCAAAACATGTTACTCCAGTTTTCAGAGGTAAACAGAAGGGATGGCAGTTTTCCATGTAGTTTGTTAGCCACTTACCTTTCTAACACCGCCTGCATAAGTTGTAACAAGACCAACAAGAATTCCACCCACAGCATTCATTATGACTGGTACCTGAAGGTCAGCATGGTGATTAGGGACCCAAAAAATGCTGAATACCCTTGTCAGCTATGAAACTCAAAGAATACAACTTTTTTTGCTTCCATTTGTGAATGAGATGTGTCGGATAAGGAATATAAATTCTGCCAAAATTTTCCAAACTACTCCCTCCATTCTCAAAAGAGTGTCATTCTAGGATTCAAAATTTGTCCACAAAAGAGTGCCATTCTCACTTTCCAAGAAAATATTCTCTATCTCTCCTCTACTTTTCTCGTTTCCTGTGCACTCTCTACTTTTCTCACTTAATCCCCGTGTCCAAGGCCCAAAACATCATTTATTTGATGATGGAGGGATTATAAGGGTTGCAATTAAATTTATTTATGCTTTCCACTCTTTCGCCCATTTACTACTCCTACATCCTGTCACATTTAAACTCACTAATTATTCTCTCATATTTCCTGTATGTTTAATCAAGCGAAATTCGATTATCCATTCCTTTTTTCTTGGTTTCATACAATCCTTAAATCATGTGCCTTCTCAACCAATGCAATAGTCCAACCAATGACTTCAAAAGAGCAGCATTAAATTCAAACTCAACAGGAAGTAATGACTAAGTCAATACCTTTGTCGTTAAAAAGAAGGTAACCAATGGAAAAGTAGAGATGCAATACCCCGAGTCTGAATGAGATCTTTGGGGGAAAAAAAGAGGGGGGGGGGGGGGGGGGGGGGGGGGGGGCATTACAACACAACAGAGTAGGATCCCAGTAAAGGGAAAATACCAAACATCTCTTCAGTATATTAAGCTAAGCCATTTTGATAATTGCATTTTTTTTTAAAAAATACAAATTTAAAGCCATCAAGCTTAGTACCGACTCAAATGTGTAACGCACATTAAGGATCTCTGCATCCAAATCATTTAATTACTTACAACTAAGCAAGTAGCTTCATTTATTTATCAGGATGTGAAACAGTAGCTTTCATGCATGCTGAAATAATGCTAGTGCTTGTCAGCCAAACCAATTAGTCTGTTTTCTAAACTAGATTGACAACTTTTGTTACTAGTTTTTTAGCACACGCCACTAGACATGTCCAAGCCCTATCAAACAGTGAGGGAAAACAAAACATAACGGAATAGCAAAGATATGCTCAATTACTCACCGAAGTCCACAACGTCCATTCATGAAAAAAACCATATTTCCTGATCGCTTCTCCATCTGGTGAGCGGTAGGTACTTGCTAACAAACAAATGCTTCCAATAAATGACATCTCTATAGTCATCATATAAGAGGTATGCTTTTTAACCTGCACTATATTATTGAATACGTTAGGAATGGAGATGAATATCTTCCTGGAAAGGAACAGGGCAAGTACGTCCAACCTGAGATGCCCACTGACATAAAGAAGAGGCCAACCCAGACAGCACAGATGCGACAGTAACAGGAATGATCCCATAAAGCAAGACATAGTCAGAGCTGCGTCCCTTAGAACTTTTGCTACTACTCTCCCCAATACTAAGAAGAACAGCAGCACTAATTAAGATGGCCAAAGCTAAAATTTGCTTGGATGATTGCCTCTGCCTGCAAGATGTAGCAAAAAAGTAACCAAAGATTGAATGATTGAGGAAGTTACTTCGAATTGTGATAATGAACAGTCACATAATGAACTAAGTGACATTGTGGAGGGATCTCAAAATAAAATACAGGTTCATGCAGTAAACTATCCATAGTAAACCGCAACCCCTTTTTTTGGAGGGCATCTAAACTACAATCTCAGCAAGGAATTAACTGCAATAGATCCAATCATGGTTGGATTTGTAAAATGATCTCGTGAATAAGCCATTTTGAAGAATGTTATGAAGTTAGATTTTATTAGAACATGCAAACTAAATAATAATAACAACAGAAACAATAACAACAACAACAACAACAACAAAAATAGCTTATAGAATTTACTAGTTCACAGGTGTACTAATTCAATGTTATCCAGGGTTCATGATAAAATTACATGCTGTGATTTCACTTTTTCATAACACGCAATCACTACTAATACTTCAAATCCTTGAGCTAACTCACTGTCAAACGCAATTTGAACATGAGTTGAAGGAGGGGGAGTTGGGGTGTTCCTTACTGGTGGCTCCTATGTTACTTATTTTTAATGGAAAGGCTATGTTACTTCAATTGAGTAAAAAACAGAATGTCTAAGCAAAATGGGAGGAGGAATTATGCTGGTAGAATTATTAGTCTCTAGGCTGATTCAAAAATATAAAATGTTCATTTGTGCCACTATATCATCAATTAATATTCCCGTTACAAACTCCAAAGCAATATACGAATTGGTCCTCAGAGGTACAAGTGATACTTTCTCGTTCTATAATGATCTTTTGATCCCACCAATACTATTTGGTGGCTAAAACTGAAAAAGGGTACTCAATCACTATGAGGTCCTTGCAAACATAATTAGAAGTCATTTCAATAGAAGATCTTATCTCGAGTATAGTTAAGGAATTGAAACTAATATAATTCAGGACAAAGACATACCCCAAAATAAGATACATGAAGAATGCTGTCCATAAAAGCTTGGTCTGGTTAAGGATTGAAAAGGTCAAAGAGTCCAAATTTTTGTATGAGATTTGCAGCAGACTATTCTGCAGTGCATAGATGGCAGCAGGGAGTCCAGACGCAGTCAGTGATCCAGCAAGAGTCCAGTTCTTGCATTGCTTCTTCAGATTACCCTCTGCAATCAATAAAATGATTGCACAGATAACCTATAAATATGCAAAGACATTTAGAATCAGGCAAGTTGTGTTCTCGAAAAAGAAAGAAGGATCAAAATAGAATGTCAGACCTTTGCTGCTTCAGTAGCAAGAACTAGTGAAGTCACTATAGCACCTTGGCTACAAAAGTACAAACAAAAAATTTTCAGAAACAAAGTATTTGGCTTCAACACATAAATAGCTATGGTAAGAAGCGCAAGTTCAAGAATAAAAGGAATCTTAATGCCTATGGCACAGTGAATTCCCATCTCATCAGTTGCTAAGAGTGTCATGTCTGTCATTGCAGTGATAGAGTAGAATTCATACTGAAGCATTTGTCAACTCCACATTTAGGTTTCTTATACTATGCTCTCTAATAACATTTAGAGGCAAAGATGATTAGCTTTTCAAGGATGCAATACTCCAGACTAAAAGCACTCCTGCAACACATGCTAATCCAGCTATACCAGAATTACATAATTCAACCGTCCAAGCCCTCAGTGCTTTACCTCAAACAAGCAAGTTTACCATCCGATTAAGGAAGCAAGTAGCGAGGTCAAATTAATTATAGTAGCATACCGCAGGGGAAAAATCAACCATTGAGCCATGTGCATCGCCAACTTCACCCACGCATTTCAGGCATCAGCTGGCGCACATAAAACCTGCGTATGCTAGCTCTATGATCTGCCACTCCGCAAACTACAAATGCTAACGCGAAGGGAATATATTAACGGAAACTAACACGCGGGGCCTGCTTCGCCCGTTTGGCCGTTTCCAAATCGAACAGGTGGACCAACAACATCGTTCAAGGAAGCAAGGCCGTCGAAGATGTAGGCTCGTGCGGGGCTGACGCCCTAGCCGGTGCAGTGCGGGGGGGGGGGGGGGGGGGGGGGGGGGGGGGGGGGGGGGGGGGGGGGGGGGGGGGGGGGGGGGGGGGGGGGGGGGGGGGGGGGGGGGGGGGGGGTGTTTACCGGACGAAGCGCTTGGAGATGAGGGGCTGAGCGCCGTACTGCAGGGTGAGTAGGGCGAGGCAGAACGCCACCTTGCGCCGACTCGGCGCCGCCGCGGACGCCGATTGGGTGGCCGAGGAGCCCATTCGGCCCGCCAGTCCGCCTCCGCCGCGTTCGCTTCCGATCCAAGCCTCCGGAATGCGCCCAAGCCCTGGCGCGAGGCAGAAGCAGAACACCACTTTTCCTTTCTTTTTTTTTTCCCGACTCCTCCTTTTCCTTTCCTTGACCGAGCCCAGCCCCGCCCCTACCCACACGCCGTGGGGACTTGGGAGTTTGAATTCGCCTGTTTCATATGATTATAATCTACCTAAATTATATAATTTATATTAAATAATTTAATTAAAAAATAAATAAATAGATTATTTATCTAAATTATATAATTAAGATCTCAGATTATACTAATCTAATAATTTATCTCAAAAAAGATTATTTTAAATTATTTGCTATAAAAAATCTACCACTCATGTTTTTTTATCAAAATTACTCACACTTTCATCCCACCATTTTAATATCATACACTCTCTATTCATGATACTTTATTAATACAAATAAAAAATAATCTAACTAATAATCTAAACTCTCAAACAGATACTTCAAAATATAATTTAGATTATATAATTATATATTACAATCTAGATTATATAATCTGCTAGTAAAACAAACATGGCCTTCGTTCATGATCGCATAGAGAGTTCAGATTCTTATCGTAGTTTGAAGAAACTTTTCTCAGTTTGGAACACGTAATTTAAAAAAATCAATATTTTTTATTAAATTAAAGTGATTTTTTTGAAATGTCTATATAGTTCCTGTGAGATTCTTACATTCTAAACGGATACGTTTACATTTTTGGACGTTCCAAATACCACAACCACGGAAACAGAGGTCGTCCATAAAAACACGCGAGAATCGGTCGTTGGCAAACATTGTGGTAAACTAAAACTCTCAAAACACAGCCAAATTCATTTATTTACATTCTACGGATTGATCCGATAAAGCTTCTATCCAAACTGCAAACTACTCTCTTTTCCAAACTGTACCTCTACTCTATCCTCTGAAATGTACAATGGCAAAGGTCAGTAAAGAACAAAGAATTAGAACAAACTAATAATTACTTAGTGCAAAGTACAAAGCCAACTAAAATCCACAATATTCAGATCCCATTCCTCTGCTGTAATGCAGAGAGTACTGTAGCGTGAGAAGCTACAGTAACCAATGTTGTGGATCGGTGTATGAAAAGTAAAATTCGGTATTGTTCATTTGAAGAGTTACCCTCTGCATTTTCTCCTATGTCGTGGATCCATATATGAATAGTAAACTCCGGTATTGTTTATTTGAGGAGTTACCCTCTGCATTTTCTCCTCTACGAGAATGGTGCTACAGTTGAAAGCTTTTATTTTCCTTGTACTGTAGCAATTTATCTCAACCATTCATTTGATATTCTAAGGTGTAAAATGAACTTAATTCAGACGACTGTGGCTTGTCTGAATTTCTAACATCAATTGAGAGGATCTGGATCCTCACTGGTTGCAACTTGCAAGCATTTAAAATTTTTAACGGTCGCATCAGAGTCGAACACAAAGGTCAACCAAAGACACGATGATTTAAGCACACTGCAGTCGGACAAGGGCCGGAGCTGAATCACTTGTCCAACAATGGCAACAGCCGCCGTATTCCGTCAAGCAAACAAGAAAAAAAAAAGAGAGATAAGGGAACATCAACTTGCTCGATCGGCCACAAACCGCTCTAGTCCGTTGACGCGCTACGTACCTCTGAATGGACTCTGCGTCCGCTAGCTGGTATAAGAATCGTATACGGAGCAGCTGCTGCTGCTCGTCCAACCCGGCCGCTCGAGTCCCGCAGGGCCGGCAGTGCCTGCCCCAGGAGGGGAACGATGGCCGGAGAAGAAGCGCGTGGCGTCGTCGACGCCGGCGGCGGGATCACGTTCACGGTGGTGATGAGCTGCCTCACCGCGGCCTCCGGGGGGCTCATATTTGGTTACGACATCGGTATTACAGGTCAGTTACGGATCAAAGCAGCTGCTTGCTTGCATGCGCCACTCTGAACCCTTGTTTCTTCCTGTTCGTGCAAGAACATGGGATTTATCACTCGCTTGCCTATTCTTCCTGTTCGTAATCCTAGCTCCAGTATGTGATGGCCGATGATGATGAATCACTTGCATATGTTTATTGGTCTATAATTATGAGACAAGATCATGTAAACATCGGCTCTTTTAGATGCTAAAAGTGATCAACTATGCATCCTTCCAAAGATGCAGGCTGCCAATCTGTATGCATGTTAATTTAAAACAGACCAATGAAGTATCCACTTACAAATTGAAATAGAAAAGCATGATGTGATAGATGAGATTAGCCCAATCCATCCGAGATGTCTGCTAATAGGAGTCCTAGTTTCAGAGACGTACTGACGCGTCACGATGGATGAGCATGAGCATGGGCACTGGCGGCAGCTTGCGCATGTATAATCCAATTCAGATATGATAAATTTTATGCTTGCTAAAAAAATGTTAAATTTTATGCTACAAATTAAAATATGAAATACTCTCTCTATTTTTAAATTGATATCGCCGTTGACTTCTAACATCTATTTTAATCATTTATCTTATTCAAATTATTTTTGACAAATATCATATATTTTGTTATAATTTGATTTGTCATTAGAATTATTTGAATCACAATTGAAAATTTTACACATTTGAATTAATTTTTTAAAAATTGATGTTAAAAATCAACGGCGATATCAATTCTGAGAATGGAAGGAGTAGATATTTTGTTCGAGCTCAGAAATTTCCACTAGTCTAACACTACAGTGTACAGATGGCGCACGCATTATAATAGGCGACATATTAAGCCGATGTGGGACGCATGCAGGCAGCTACTGGTTTCTCACGAGAAACAAACGTATCCCTTTCTGAATAACCCCGGCCTCACACAGTATACAGCTCAACTGGATGCAAGAAAGCGACCACTGAAATTTTGAATGGGAAATATCGGCCCAAGCGAACGATTGCATGGGCGGCTATTTTGCCGATTTGTTAATTGATTTGTTGATTTTGTATTTTTTTTTAGGTATGGAGAAACCCTTCACCTTCTACGTGTGGATCGCCCTGGCCACAACTTGATTAATTTTTTTTTCTCAATTACTTGACCAACTTGACACATATATAATTGACACATAATGATATATTACTATCATGAGAACACAAGACACATTATTTCTTTCCTTGTCAACATCTTTGACGCCTTCTTAATTAAACTCTGGATTATTAGTAATATTAATATTACTAATCATTATGTTCATGCAATCTTGAAACCCCGCATTTCAACTCAAACTCGATCTCAGCATGGCTAGCTTCTCTGGGTGAACTTGAATTTCAGGTGGGTTGACACAGATGCAATCGTTCCTCCAAGTGTTCTTCCCCGACGTTCTTCAGACGATGAACAACGCGCAGCAGGACGCGTACTGCATCTTCAACAGCCAAGTGCTCACCACGTTCGTCTCTTCGTTCTACCTCGCCACCATGCTCGCCTCCCTGGTCGCCGGCCACTTGACCAGGACGGTGGGTCGGAGGAACTCCATGCTGATCGGTGGATTGCTGTTCCTGGTCGGTTCCCTCCTCAACTTCGCGGCCATGAACATCAGCATGCTCGTCATCGGCAGAATATTCCTCGGTGTCGCCGTCGGCTTCACGAGTTTGGTTGGTGATACCACTCATTGATTGTCTAATTATGCGCACCGTTTTATTTTATGGTGGATGGCACCGGTGATTTTGTCGTGCTGCTGATGCATCGATCGCGTTCAATTCTGGCTGCAGTCTGCACCGGTGTACCTGGCGGAGATAGCGCCGACACGGTGGCGAGGTGCGTTCACGGCCTCCTTCAACTTCTTCGTCAACGTGGGCTTCTTGATGGCGGACATGGTCAACTACGGCGCCACTACCCTCCCGAGGTGGGGCTGGCGCCTCTCCCTCAGCGTCGGCATCGTTCCGGCCACCATCATCGTCGTCGGAGCGGCGTTCATCTCGGACACTCCCAACAGCCTGGTGCTGCGAGGGAGGCTCGACGAGGCCCGCGCCTCGCTACGGCTCATCCGCGGCGAGGAGGCCGACATCGACGCGGAGCTCAAGGACATCGTCCGCGCCGTGGACCAGGACCGGAGGCACGAGTCCGGCGCAATCAGGCGCCTGTGCAAGCGGGAGTACCGGCCGCACCTGGTGATGGCCGTGGCCATGTCGGTGTTCTTCGAGCTGACGGGCGTGATCGTGGTGTCCCTCTTCACGCCGCTCCTCTTCTACACCGTTGGATTCACGAGCCAGAAGGCCATCCTGGGCTCCATCATCACCGACGTGGTCTGCCTCGGGGCCGTAGCTGTCGCCGCGCTCGCCGTGGACCGCTACGGCCGCCGATCACTCCTCGTGCTGGGCGGCGCCGTGATGATCGTTTCCCAGGTCGCCATGGCGTGGATCTTCGGCGCGCAGCTGGGGACCGACGGCGGGAAGACCATGCCGC
>BCLG01006583.1:0-16928 GCA_001602295.1 Zoysia matrella | reverse complement strand
TGGGCCGGCCCAGTTGGCCAGCTATACTTTGGGCACAAGAATTAAGTGAAGTGAAAAATGTGTGTTGCACGGAAAATGAGGAGAGAGAGAGAGATATTGGGAAGTGAGAATGACATGTATTGTTGAACAAATTTTGAATGCTAGAATGACATATAAAGTTGAATGGAGGGAGTAATAATGATGCATTTAGTTAGTCATAAGCATGCTCAACCTAACCATACATCACATTCTATACTATGAATACACTGAACTTATATATTTGCTCATATAATGGATCCAGCTGCCTACTAGCCCTGGGGGATGTTGAAGAAGCACAGAAGGTTTTTGAAATGTGTTTGAAGTCTAATCATCTGTCAAAATTGGACCATAAAGTTGTAGAAGAGGCTTCTGATGGTCTGCAAAAAGTTCAGGTGGAATAGCAATTAAATTTTTGGAATTGCGCTGTTGATTTTCCAAGTTGCTATATACTTTCTTTTGAAATCACACAAACTAGTTCACAAGTTTTCTTGATTGAAATTAAGTGATGACACTTGGATACGAGCATGTTTTGATGTTTGAAAAAAGCAAACTGCAAAACTACAGTACTGCATTGTCTGCATTACCATTCTACTGGAGCAAACCAGTCAAAATAAATACCTTGGTTTTTGTTTCAAGGAATTTATCAATTTCAACTCGACACACTAATTTGTACCTTAGAATGTGCTGAACAATCGATGTTGTTGGTTTTTATCTCATGTTGGGAACTAAGATGTAAACTTTGGCTTTGGCTTCCTGTCCATGGAGAACTCTGGGTGGCTTTGGATACCTGTTCCTAAAAGAGTGTCTTATATTCTTTGTTTCTGTGACTTCTAACTTGCTTGCTCTCTTTGGCCACTTCCCACTATTTCCACTGTATCATTGTGAAATACATTTTTAAAAGTTATGCATATTTCCACTGTATCATTTGTCATTCAAATCCTGCCATGTCTTCTCCCAGAGCTTCAGAATGCTATCTGCTCACTTGTCTGAGCAGAATGTAACCCTTTATAGCTCCCAATTTGTTGCGGATCAAACACAAAAAAACTTAATACAGCATAGCTGGAAAATCCATAAGTAAATGCATTTACTGATCAATTGTTACTGATTTATGGCTTTTGAGCAGTTATTTCCATTTAGGTTGGAAAACTGCCAAGGTATCACTGGCAAGATCACAATTTGCTACTAAAACTATTCGCTACAACATTGGTATGTAGGGCTCAGTCTTACATGCCATTGACACAGTCAGTGCTATTTTCAAGACTTTTCCTGGAAACATGAAAGAAAATATATTTGTGGCATTGGTACTGCAGTTGATAGCATTATGTTTGCAACAATTAATCGAGCAGCACAAAAATAACTTGCAAACCTCTTTGTTTGTGACGTGACCTAAGTATGATGTTTGAAGCACTTGACTGGCATCAGACAATAATTTGAAAACCTCTTTGTTTACGACTTAATTTTTCTAATTCTTTTCATCCCTAGTTGCTTGTTTCTGGCCTTTTCTTTTATCTCTGTGAACCTTGTGCTCTCTGCTAACCTATTTCTGGTTGTAGATTATAATGCTTGTCTGGAATCTCTGTAAACATTTGATTTTTCTTATATGGAACTTGACAGATCAATATCCTTCTCTTTTATTGGCAGAAATTATCTGGTTTTATTTTTCAGTCCAAGGAATATCTAGCAACGAAGGCATTTGAAAATATACCCAGCGCCTTACAAATGATCTCTGATGCTTTGTCCATAAGTACATATTCAGATAGCTTGATGACTATGAAAGCAGAAGCACTGTTAGTGGTCTGTATTTTATGGAAGTTTATTTTAGTTGCACAAGTCGTCGCTGACTTCCACTTCCCATTATTATTGTTAGTAGTAATTTTATGGGCTAACAGTTAGTTTTGCGAAAATTTCACAGCTGAGGCGATATGAAGAAGTAATTCAGTTTTGCCAAGAAACTCTTTATCTAGCAGAACGAAATAGTATCTGTTTTTGTTGTGAAGAGTATTCAGAAAGCAATACATTGGACACCAATTGTTGCTCTGTAAAGTTGTGGCGGTATCATCTTATTGCCAAGTCATATTTCTTCCTTGGAAAGCTTGAGGAAGCCCAACAGTTCTTAAAGAAGTATGAGCAAACAAAAGTAATGGAATGCAGGTAATATTTTGTTACCAATGGTATATTATTTCTGTTTGTTTCTATGTTCCCTATGTTGCAGCTTAGATATTTTGCTAACTTTCAGAAAATTATGAATAGGTGTGGAAAGCAATCTCAGCAATCAATTTCATCATTATCCATGGAAGTCTCTGAACTACTTCAGCTTAAAGTATGGCATATGCTGGCATTTCTGTTTCCTTTCTATTAATGATTTGGTTAATGAAATGATGGGAGGCAATGAATTCTATTCGTTTTGGGACACCTCTGGTCATATAATAATGTCAAAATATATCCTTCACTTTGTCTGTAATGTGGTGTTGATATTTATCATGTGCATACATTATGTCTTGGGATAAGTTTACTTCACCCCCTCAACTAATGATGTTAATCTACTTCACCCCCTCAACTATTGATGCTAGTCTACCTCACCCCCTCAAATATAAAACCAGATATTTTACACCCCAACCCATCTGAAACCATCTAAATAACAACCAACAGTTGTTTTAGAGACGGTTTTGCCTGCGTGGTAGTACACATGGATAGTGACATGAAAGGGTATTTTTTAAAACACTGATGGCGAAAAATTCTTGTTTTTACATTTCAGGCTGCAGGAAATGAAGCATTTCAAGCTGGTAAATATTCAGAGGCTGTGGAACATTATACCGCTGCTTTGCTGAGAAATACTGAGTCACTACATTTTTCAGCTATCTGCTATTGTAACCGTGCAGCAGCATATCAAGCAATGGGTCAAATATTGGATGCAATATCAGATTGTTCGCTAGCTATAGCCCTTGATGCTGGTTATACTAAGGTTGGTGTAAATCCTCGCGTTGTAGCAAATCAATTGCTTCATGTATTTACTCTTATTAGTTCATCTAATGATAATTTATCGCTCTTTGTGTATCCATTCTGACGCATGAGAAGTTGACTTCCTTTAAATTTTATTTGCTACTTTTATTTGAGTTCTGCTTGACAAAACATGTCTAGGAAGCAAATTTTCATGAATTAGAGTTCCCCTTGACAAAACATGACGAAGCAGCAAATTTTATTGGACAAGCCTTGATAATATCCATATTATCGTGCTATTTTTGCAGGCTCTTTCCAGAAGATCTAGTTTGTATGAACTTCTAAGGGACTATGATCAGTCAGTAAATGATCTCCGGAGGTTAATTTCTCTTCTTGAGAAACAGTTACAAGAAAATATGTCCATGGCGTCAGAAAAGACACAGAGCATTCATAGCAACCTGAATAAAGCCAAATTTAGGCTTGCTTCTCTCGAGCGGGATGCCAGAAAAGGAGCCATACTAAATATGTTTTTGATATTGTAAGTCTCTATCCTTTAAAATTTTAAATTATGCAGTACATAATCACATTGTAGTACCTACAGTTCCATGATATATAATCCCAACCTAGCTTTTGTCACAGTTCAACCTTCTAACTTTCTAATGAACGTAATTTAGTGTTCGTGAGGTGGCCACTCTTCCCTGGTAGGGTAGATGGAGGTCTTTCTTTTCTTCCAAATTTCCAATTGAGCTATGTTGTCACTCTCAGCCCGGACTGCCGCTAAAGTGGTATTTACTCTTTTAAAGTTAAACCCATTTGCCCCCCCCCCCCCCCCCCAGCGGTAGAATGTTGGTTTGATGGAAGATTTGTTTCCCTTCAGCCGAAAGTGGAGGCAATTATTTCACTTTCATATGATTTTGTTAGAAAGGAAAATTCACTGTTATGAGATAGATGGATGTTTTCTTTTCCCATGGAAAACTATATTCTGAAAACACTTTCACATTATGATTTACATATAATATTTTTTTCCCTTTCAGAGGGATCAAGCCATCTTGCTCTGCTGTGGATATAAAGAAGGCATATCGCGGAGCAGCACTGAGGCATCATCCAGACAAAGTACTATATTCTGTTCCATCTATTATGACTGACTTGCTGATCTTGAGTGTTGTCTAACAGTAATTATGGCACAGGTCGGCAAATCTTTTGTCAGAATTGAAAATATCAGTGATGCATTATGGAGAGAAATCACTAATGAAATCCGTAGAGATGCTGATTATTTGTTCAAACTAATTGGGAAGGCATATGCTATGCTTTCAGACCCTAAAATGGTATGCATTGCAGAGTTCTGCGTTATATTTTTGCTTTTATTATCTGAAATTCTTCATTGATGTTGCTAGTGTGACATCTTATAGGACTGCAATCTAGTTTCCAATGGTACTTTTACGAGACATATTTCGAGTTGGTTCTATTTCTTCCTCCAATAACCCTTCAAAATTTGTTTTCTGAAACTACAGTAATATAGCTAGATCCTAGATCCCCCCCCCCCCCGCCGCTTAATTCATAATGTCTATTATAACAATTGTTTTATTGTTTACATTTTCTATCGAGGCTTGTTCTTGTTTTTTTCATTTCAAAAACCAAAATATCACCGATTGATTCTTTTTTTTATTCATTTGCAATATAATTCAGAAGAGCAATTGATGGAACATTTGAAGTGCAGTGAATCATAAAAGACTAATAGTACAAGCAGCAGACCTGTAACAAGAGCAGCAAGAAAGGGCAGCTCAATACACGTAGCTCCCACTACTCCCACTTGCGCAGTGTCAGTAGAAGGGTCTGACCACTCTTTGCACGCAGACTGTTTCAGGACATACACGCGACCTCATGCTCACAAGGCTGACAGCTTTACAGCTGCACCAGGGCTCCCCTTCTAACAAGAGCATCAAGAAAAATGAAAAATCTGTTTTGTGGGTTAATCATGAGGTAGTAGTGGTACAGCAGTATGGAAGTTTACAGAGGAGTTTCTTCCATACCTGATCACTATTGCTCTGGTTTTGCTGTCTAAAGTTCTTGCAGGCTGCATAAGAACAGGTGTCCTTGGAAGAGAATGATCTTGTATCCATATATAATTACTGGTGTCAGATTCGACTTTGGTGTACAGTTTTGAGGTCACATGGGTACTAGTACCCTGCCAGATGGGACTTTTTGTTTGTAAACGTTATTTTCATATGCCTGGTGTTGTGCATAGTGTCTTGGATTAGTTGAAACGAAATCAGAGAGTGAAAAAAAAAATACAGGGGCGCTTCTTTGTAAATACAGAGTTGGGCAGAATCATGGTTTGTTTTCTGAAAATACACCCCTCATTTGTATGAGTGGCAGAAGCACCATTTTTTTTTTCCTTTCAAAAGTAAAGAAGCATGGTTTGTTGATGCGTTGTTTGCATAATGTGTATAGTTTTAGTGCAGCATAAATTTTTCCTCCTTTTCTGGTCATCAGTGCACATTTGTATCGTTCTTGTAGAACTGTACCAATGAAACGAGTGATTTATTTTTTGAGATAGTGATTCTTTTTTTTTTTCTGTAAGTAGCAAGCATCTGCAGGAGTTAATTGTGTGGTTGCAAATGTTGAACCTGATGGTTTGATGTACCACTAGGTTGTTCTGGGAAACGGATAATGAAAATTCAGTGTCGATCACAAACTTTGTTCCTAGCCTATACGGATGGTGAAAATTCAATATCCGCCCCCGTTGTCTGATTTTGCTGGGCCTTGGCTGTTTTTCCGTTCGGTTTATTGCCCATACGGCCCATAAGAATTACCGACTAGAAATTCGCCTCACATATGAGGAATTGCTGACCAACCGAAGGACCCTAAAAATGAAAATAATTACCTACTGATGGTTTTTGTTAAAACCTAATTTACTGACGAATCGTTTGCAACTGATCTGTACCGACCAACCATCAATTGAGAATGGTACTCCTACACTTTTAGCGACTGACATGAGCCGGTAATTCTTCTATACCGTGGTGTAGTGATTGTTAAGATTTTTTTTTGTTCTTTTTAGAGGGAACAAGTTCCTTTTAACCCTACGCTATATACGGCGGTATATTATCATTATCCGGCAACACACAATACAATCATGTGGCACTATATTTTATTCCGGCTTCTCCAATCCATCGTTGTAGCACGTGGATGTTGTAGAGAGTGCGTATCTCGATCCTCCATTCCACGCTGATTTAATTGAAGCCATACCGTGCTGTCATTATCAATGAAAGGGTGACATCTGAACTAAAAGAGGTTGCACAGTGCAAGTCTTAAACTAAAACCGATTGCGTGCTAGCTGTGCAGCGCTTTTCAACTGCTTGCATGCTGTGCCTGCCCAAGAGAGGCCGACGAGCACAGCATCTTATTTAAACGCTTATATATTTAGTAACTTTATACTCCTATATCCATATGATTTATTCGGATTTTTCACGTGGTGACGACTCTAATAATGAGCTCATCATCAGCTGGAGGAAGAATAAATTACTTGTTCCATGGTTCCTTTCATCCGGACAAGCTACACTTAATGGAAGCCGATTTGTTTAAGAATTTGTTCTTTTCTTGACAGGTCAACTCTCAGTTTCCATAGCTTTCAATTTTTTGCTTGCGCAAATGCATAAAGCTTGCATATAATTATACATATGCTGACTACACGGTGCGCAGCCTTACTCATCAAAATTAAAAGGGCGGTGTACAAATTAGTTGCAACTGTAGTCAAATACAATGGCTCATGACTTTTGTGCGCTTGGCTTAATAGTGCAGCTCTACATTTCTTTGATGTTTGTAGTAAATGAAAGTATTTAGTAATTAAAATTTCCAAAAGAGACACTCAAGGATGAATGTTGTTCTTATCAATATAACACGTGCACACACAAATTTTTTTGTTGAGAATGTCACGGGACAAAGGACGCACATACTGTTAAAGCTCAGTCTTGTAGTATATGTAAAGTACTGCTAAAAATGTGATGAGTCAGGTTGATTGGACTCTAACAAATAGAATGTCGTCATTGATTTTGAAATGGAAATGAGACTGATCATTTTGTAGGAGGGATTGTGCTTTCACGGTCTCTTCATCTGCAGCAAAAAATTAAAATTTCTAGTTCCGTGGTTCTTAGTGTCTTTCATGGAAAAGGTCCGCAAATAGGACGCCACTGTATATGTTGATACGGAGCTGTTCTTTTCATGGGTAGCTCGGCTTTCAAATCTTTCCAAATCGTTCTGGCTTCTGACCCTACACATGTGCAGGTGCGGCCATGGCAAACGGGAGTAGTTGACGACTCGAGCAGGTTTCTCCTAGCTGGCTAACAACTTGATTCCAAACAAGCTGTATTGTTAGGTCTAGAAAAATGCATCTTGTAAGTTTGGCGTCGTTGTGTAATGTTGATTGACTGGAGACAGTTTGTTTTATGCTACTGATAATTATGTAGTCTGACCATCTTGGCTAAGTCATCATAAGGAATGCCACACACAATGATACGTACGGAGTATATCTTATTACCGGTATCTGTTGTTCCATCCATCCATTCCACTCAGTGAGATTTTGTGACAGGCATGTACAAAGATCTGGTATTCTCATGTACTTTCTCTAATTTTTCTTTCAAGATAAAGAGGGTGGATAGGACATGAAGGCTGTACAGTTTACAAGAGATACCCTACATTTCTTCCTTTGGACTTTCAGCTGGTTTACGAACGACCCTTTCAGTTATAATGCCCCTTTGAACTTTGAGGGCCCAATTTGGAACAGTACAGAATAAGTTTTTGAATAATATATTTTTTCTGTGAAATTGAACTGTTTTCAATTTCTACGCTCCAACGAAGGTCTAAAAGCTGGTGCTCTAAATTAAAGCCCGAACATGTGCTGGCCAACAACAGGACCATTCAAAATTATGCTGGTACGTACTGAATTCAACTCGTAGCCCAAATACGGTCGGCATCCTTTGACTTAATTTTACCTTCGTTTTTGCTGTCATTAAGTTTCAAAGTGTACAGGCCAAATTGGAGGGTGGATTCAACAAAGTTGGATTTTAGCAATCCTCAAGCTTGAAAATCATTTGTAGGAATCATACTCACTTCTCCTGCACAGCAGTGCACGGTCAATGTAGTTTATATATATTCCCTATACCATAAAAAATCATAATGCATTACCATGTACACTGTGGCGTCAACAAATCCCACATGCTGATGCAGTGATATTGTTGTGCTGGCAGCCATTTGTGACAGGTGTACCAGAAAACAGCCAACCCAATGACCAGCCTCGGTCCACCTGGACTGTGGGCCATCCCACCGATACTCCAACGTCCAACCCATCATCTGGAAACTGCCATGCGGGCCCCTACGCATGCCCACCGATCCGATCCTCCACCTTCCGCTGCTCCACCAAACCTCACCGGTAGCCAAGTCCTTATAAAGGCGCCGAAATGGTAATCACTTGGCTTCTACTCCCCTCCTCGTCGGCTTGCAAGCCACCAGCAAGCTTGTCCCCTAGCTAGCTTGGTTCTCTCTCTCTCTCGCTCTTCACGTGCACACCTCGCCACCGCAAGAATGGCGGACGCGAAGGTGGTGGTGGAGGAGGACGTGATCATCGTCGGCGCGGGCCAGTCGGGCCTGGCCGCGGCGGCGTGCCTGTCGCTGCGCGGCGTGCGCAGCCTGGTCCTGGAGCGCGACGACTGCGTGGGGTCGCTGTGGCGGAAGCGCGCCTACGACCGCGTCCGCCTCCACCTCGCCAAGCAGTACTGCGCGCTGCCGCACGCGCCGCACCCGGACGCGGCGCCGACCTACCTGCCCCGCGACGACTTCATCCGGTATCTCGACGGCTACGCGGCGCGGTTCGGAGTGCGCACGCGGCTCCGGCGCGAGGTCCGGTCCGCGCGGTACGACGCGGGGGCCGCGCGGTGGGAGGTGGAGGCTGCGGACCTCGCCACGGGGGCCACGGAGCGGTACGCGGCGCGGTTCCTCGTGGTGGCGGCCGGGGAGAACGATGAGAAGTTCGTGCCGGAGGTGCCCGGGCTGGACGGGTTCCCCGGGAAGGTGGTCCACGCCGCCGAGTACCGGTCGCCCGAGGGGATGCGCGGGAAGGCTGTGCTCGTCGTCGGGTGCGGCAACTCCGGCATGGAGATCGCCTACGACCTCGCCGACGCCGGCGCCGTCACCTCCATCGTCGTCCGCGGCAAGGTCAGTACACACTCCATGCTAGGCTAGCTAGTCGGCGTAACTGGCATGACAGCGCAGGTGCGTGCGTTGCACGGATGGCGCCATGCTGCCGCACGCCCATAACACAAGGAAAGAGCACGCAGTGATCACGCATGGTTCGGTGCGCGCTCTCCGCTCTTTAAAATTCGGTGACGAAAGGCGACGCCGAGGCGTCACGAGCGACGTACAGTCGACGGTAGTTGGATAACGATGGGGCTCATCGAAGAATTTGATTTTGATCAAAGTTAAAAATAATCATATTTTAAAATAAAGATAATATTAGATAATATACGAAAATATCAATCACCTCAAATCAGTCTCGTACTTCGGTCATTCTTAAATTCAAATAATTTTAATGATAAATCAAATTATATAAAATTTATCAATTTTTTTAAATAAAACAAATAATAAAAATTAAATTTAAAATTCAACGACGATATCAATGCAGAGGATACGTTTCAGCATATGCAATGCAACAGTGGCAGGCATCTGGACACTGGAGCGTGATACTATACGATGCGACAGTATCAATGTTCTTGTCCCGGCGCGTGACAGTATTTCTTGATAACAAAGATGTCTATTGACTATTGTTGACCAGTACTCTATGCTGCTAGGCTGCTCTTACCTTCATTCCAATAGAATTTTTTTAGGTTCGTTGACTATGACTTTGATTAACAATTTTAATATATTTAATTAATTTTAATAATATAAATTATATATAAATTATATATTTTTTTGATGGATTTAAAAATACAAATATTAGATTTTTAAATTTAAATCGAATTTATAAAAATCATTGGTTAAATTGGTAGTCAACCGAATTTTTAATTACGGAGGGAGTTGTAGTTTAATTAGCCCATCGAACACTAAAACCGATGCTTAAAGCTCACGCACGTGTCGCAACTTGCTTGCTTGTATGTTGTATTATGTGATGATCGATGATCTTGCTTAAAATTTTTTATTTAATTAATCTTCATCCGCATAGATACATTGCACCACTTAACAGTTAATTAACGAACTCGATCGTTTGCACGTGCACGCACGGAACGCAACGCAGGTCCACCTGGTGACGAAGGAGATCTGGAACGTGGCGATGGCGCTGTACCCGTACCTCCCTGTGTGGCTCATCGACAAGCTGGTCCTGCTCATGTGCGCCGTGGTGTTCGGCGACACGTCGAAGCACGGCCTCCGCCGCCCCGCCATTGGGCCCTTCACCATGAAGTGCACCACGCCGGTGTACCCCGTGGTGGACGTCGGCACCTACGCCAAGATCAGGTCCGGCGAGGTCCGCGTCCTCCCCGCCGCCGTGAAGAGCGTGCGCGGGAACGTCGTCGAGTTCGACGACGGGAAGCAGCACCCCTTCGACGCCATCGTCTTCGCCACCGGGTACCGGAGCACCGTCAGGCGCTGGCTCAAGGTACGTAGTACGAGAGAGGATCGAATTAACGCAGTGCATATATATGCATACTCCTATACTTTTACATATGGAATTTGATATTTCGACACTCCGCACCATGATCGATCTGCACCGCGCCATGGCCATGATCACGAGCTGCTCCTCGGGAAAAGCTGCCTGTGTCATGTGCAGCGGATGAGGCGCCGTGCGAGACGTCGCCGCGAAGCAAGGCTCTCCCTGCCCATGCAAGCTTTCCTAGAGCAACATGTCATTATTCTTATTCTTATTATTTACATTTTTTAAAACAAAAAAATGATTGTGCGCATGCATGCAGAGCGATGACGGGTTGATTGGTGACGACGGGATGGCGGCGCGGGAGTACCCGGAGCACTGGAAGGGGGAGAACGGGCTGTACTGCGCGGGGATGGTGCGGAGGGGCATCTACGGCAGCTGCGAGGACGCCGAGCTCATCGCCGACGAAATCAGCAAGCAGCTCCGCCCCCAGCAGGATCATGACCAAGGCGATGGCAAGCAGCCTGACAACGTCAACAAGGCCCAAAGCAACCAGGCTTAGCTACTGTAGTGGCCGGCTAGAACTGTCTGCCCTCCTACTCCCCTCTATCTCTCTCGTGAGAAAACAAAAAAATAGACTGCATGCTCCCTGTGCTTTTATATGACATCATGGGGGTAATTATGTAGTACCAAACTGCATATGCGGCAGATAAACAAATATTAACTGAAGAAACTGTGCCATTTTAAATGTTCAAAAAACGAACGCCGCGCGCACGCAGGGTAGATACTCGAGAAAAAATGCCCTGGACGTACGTACGGCGACAGCGGGTGCTTCTCCTCAGGTGATCATCTTGGGGGGTGGCGGCCTCGGCCTCGGCGTGCCCAGCCTTGGTCCTGGAACACGACGGCGACTGCATCCGTCCGCTCGCTGTGGCCGAAGCTAGCGCGCCTACGACCGCCTCGCCGTCCACCTCCCCCAAAGTCCGTGTCCGCGCTGCACCCGACTACGTATCTACCCCCGCGACGACTTCGCGCGCGCGGGTCCGCGTCCGGGCGCGCGCGCTTCCGCCGCAGGCCCGCGAGGTCGATCCGGTCCGTGCAGTACGACGAGGGGACCCGGCGTTGGGTACTGGTCCAGGCCGGCGACCTCGGCACCGCGAGGGCGAGGTCGTTCTTCCTCCTCGTGGCTACGGGGTTGCAATCGCACCGCGAAAAATTTGTACGTGCCGCAGGTGCCCGGCCGGGCTAGAGACCTTTCCTGGGAAAGTGATGCAAGAACACAAGTCGCCGGAGGTTTTTTTTTCCCCGACCAAGGCGAGTACATTCAGGCTGTATAATTTTCTACATTACCACAAAGTACAAACAAAACAGATTGAAAGTTAAGGTAGCTATTACAAAACGATCTTCAGAGATTCAACAAGCTGCCCTGCGCCCAGAATCTCATTTCAGTGCGTTACGGAACTTCGTTGGCCAGTTTTAATTAGCGTCTGACTATTGCCGTAGCGGTCTCGACGACATGACTTCTGTCGCCCCGTTTTTCAGAAACTCACTGCCTACTGGATCTGCTTCTTTTCCTCTTCATCTCTGAAACATTGCCCAATGTAAAATGAAATAGCACCTTTTATAAAAAAATTACGACCGTGAGATCACTGAATTTGAACTGATCATCAAAGGCAACGGAATTTTTCCGGGTGACCCAAACTGCTCGCCCGATCGAGATTCTCATTTTAATTTGCACGTGATGAACGATTGATTGTACTGAAGGAAAGCAAAAAATTCTGTCCTAATCAGTCTCGCTGTGTGGTGGATTGCGCGATCCGCAGCTTCACATCCCAACCAAAGAGATATACTGTTCATGTACCTGCCGACATGGATGCTCGACAAGCGGGTGCTGTTCCTGCGCTACCTTGTGTTTGGTAACACGTCAAACCACGGGCTCATGAGGCCGGCCATAGGGCCCTTCGCCAGGCAGTGGCAACTAGAAAGCCACTGCCCCTGCCGTTATCGGCGGCAACTTTGTGTTAAGCTGGGCCTGGGCTGAAATTGTTAGTTTTGGGCCCTGATGGGATCACCCACAGGTGGGGATTAAGACCCACACCTGAACCTGATTGATATTTGACGAGTCATGTGCGGATTTGACCTTTGGGTGTAGAAGTGAACCTGCACCAGACAATATCTATCGGTTGTAAAATTTTCAGATTTATTTAAATTTTTTTAAATAAATGCGACGGTTTTCATGATTTCATAGAAGCGGTGGTTTCTAGTGTATTTTCCCCTTTTACCTGAGTGTGATCATGCAACTGTTCACAGTACTTTCCTTGTGATCTCTAATCTCTTGATCGGTTAAGGAGAGTTTGCTATATGCAAATTCAAAGGAAGAACTCAGCCATGCTCCACAGCATCTTATCTGCATCTTGCATGCTGTGCCGCATCACTAAACAAGTATCTTTTTTTGGATCCACTAAACAAGTGCTTTCATGAATCTTGAACAGTGATTCAGCACCTAGAACAACAAGCTCCTCTCGTGACTTCCGTGTACTTTTCTGTCAATATTTTGGATTATATATATATATATATATATATATATATGGATTACTGAATTAGATTTGCCCTGTTGAAGGCGAGAGGCAAATTGTTGTTAAAGGAAAACACTACTGCAATGATAAAACGTTGAGTTATGTATGCTACTTGCTTCTAACAAGTATTACTAGCTGCTAGTTCACCGCAAGATGATACCGCAGTTTTCCTTTTCTGTTCTGCAAGTAGATTAGATCAACGCAGTTGCTTCCTTGATTAACAACCTTGATTTTATCAGTAACTTCGTGTCGGTGTTTTGACTATTGGCATAGTAAAATTTACGTGATCGAATAGGGATTAGAGTGTGCTCTTCGTATTTGAAGTGACCTAGTCTACGGAAGACTCAAGAGTTAACTTGATTCAGGCCGCCACGGAGGCGTAATACCTTTTGAGAGAGAGTGGGTATATCATAAAAGCTTGTAGTAGGGTTACAATGGCGAAAGGGCTTTTGCTACAGCAGGAACCCTTGCACTTGTATGTGGTGTATCCCTTGCACTCGTATGTGGTGTATGTATGAATACTTGAGAACGTCTCGACTAAAGTCTCCGACGTCTCTTTATATAAGGGTCGGATGGGAGTTACATGGTTTGGCGCCTATAAAACTCGACAGCCTCCTGACAGGTCGGTGTCCTTCGATTGTCTTTTGTCCATCAACGGGGAATAAAGATTACTTTACTGTTTGGTTTTACAGCCCACCGAGCAGCTTTATCGTCTATTCTAGTTGCTTTACCTTCTGTTGTATATTGTCAGAAATCTCTGCGCTTGTCAGAAATTGATCATTGAGGCGGTGGCTGGCCCCTGGGGGGTCAACCCGATTTTGTCGTCATCCAGCCTCGACCCTGGGGCGGTCGGGCTGGCATCTTCGGGCAACCCTGGACATCGGGAACCAGGTGACGTGTTCGGGTAGTCTCGACCCCCGAGGGGTTGGATGGCATCTTCGGCTCTTTGACACGTTGAAGTCCTTCGTGGGCCGCGAGTTGGGCTGTAGGCAGTAATTCACAACTGGTCTTTCGTATTTATGTTGAGTTCTTATGTACCCGGTACATAATCCCGACACTTCATCTATTAGTGTTTGATCTATCCTTTTGATCCTAGCTAGTACTTCAAATGTTCCATGCATTCATCAAGATACCGTACAATAGTCATCCTTCTTTTTTTATTGAAAGAGTAGAGTGTCTTGAAATTACCAAATTTAAGTTACATGTAAAAAAAGTTCAACATCCACTGAAATGAAAATGAAAATCTACGGGCCGTCACGCACGGTTGCAACAATATTATTTAGAATACCACCAGAGATGTTCGCTGCTTACTCCACCACTAGAGTAATCATGGATCTCCTTTCAAGTTTTATCTGTTTTCGGGTGTCAAAGCATCGATCATCATCCTATTTTGGCATGTCCTTTGCCTGAAAAAAGGAGATATGTAAGTAGTCGAAATAGACATGATCACACTATCCCACATTTTTCTTATACTAGTATAGTTCCAAAACTGCGCGGAGACTCATTTGTATAAGCATATTCTACGACTAGAAGTCTAATAATTTAAATAATTACACAAAAACATTTTTCTTAAAAAATGATGTTCTTACGAGTCACGAATATATATAAATTTATAAGATGAATGAAAAAAGGAGACGAGATCAAAACGGAAACGCACCTTCGCTAGGCTTGCCTTCTGGTACCTGTAGCCCTGAAACGACAACGGTTTTGGGATATCAGTAATTCTGTTGTTCCATCGATCAGTCCTTGCTGCAAGATAGGTTTGAAACATAAACTAACGTGCTTTATCCGTCCCGTATATATAATCACAGAAGGTGAAAACCGGAGCGAAGTTGCTATGGCTCTTCCTTCCAACATGGTGATGGTAATCGTGAGATTCTGCACCTCCGTAGAACGGGATAAACCTGTTTGGGCTGAAAGGGAAGATGAACCTGCGCATGCAAGTCCAAGAATCTTTTTTTTTTTTTTTGGAGGAATCCAACAATAACCTCGCTCTGGTCGTCGTCAGTCAGATTTATTTAGCTCAGCTAGCAAATAACAGTCATATACTACTGGCTAGTAATAATGAAGTTGACTTGCCCGCTGTGAGTATCGATGGCCACGACGCCCCGGATGATGAACCAGAGCCAGAAGGTGGTCATGTGGCACGGCACCATGGCCGGGCCGGCGAAAGTCGGGAAGCCGAGGATGAGCAGCTCGATCCAGTGCGAGTGCGCGGCGGCGAAACCCATGGGCGCCGTGTACTGGTGATGGATGTAGTGGAATCTATCGTAGCACCAATCGGTGTGCAGCAGCCGGTGCAACCAGTAGCCCAGGTAGTCTTCCACGAGCAAGTACAGCACCAGCTGCGCCGCTACCTCCACCGCCGACGGCCCCATCCGGATCCCTGCCATCTGATGACCACCGTGCATGTAGATCCAGTCGCACTCATTAATTAACTACTCCGTAACTAAAATCAGCTTGCATGCAACATGTCGAAGCATGACTTAAAATGCGAATGTGCGTCCATGGGTTTGAGTGTACTGGACCTTAACGGCAGGGTAGGGGAGGAACAGGAGCGAGCCAATGGTGAGGAGCACCAAGACGCGCGCCGTGTCCCTGTAGCAGAGGAGAAAGGCGGCCGGCGATAGCCGCACCCGGGGCTGCAACTTGTACGGCGAAGTCAGTTTCGCCGGCAAGCAGAGCTCGAGCAGCGCGGCGGGCACCGGCGCGAGCGTGTAGGCGAGGAGGAGGTTGATGAGGCTGTGGAAGTAGAGGCAGTAGTCCGGCGTCGTCGCCGTGTACCGGAACCGCGCCGCCTCACCCCAGGTTAGGGCTCGCCCCAGAGCGGCCTCCGCCGCGGCCGCCGTCGTGTACGGGATCATCTCCGGCCAGTGAACAGCTGGATGACCTAGCTACACTGCGCTTGTCTGTCCTGGTCTCCTGGAATTGTTTGTGGATGTGTGCTCAGAGCTGTCTGCTGGACTGCTGCATGGTCGAAGGTCGGAATCTTTTTATAGCGCGCGCGTAGGATGATTTGCTCTCTAAATTGTGGTCGAACTAGAACATGCAATATTAGTGTACCTGACTTGTGGGCCCAACAAGAATATGCGTATAGTATTAGTGTACCTGACTTGTGGGGCCATAGTGCTCGCAACAGACTCCACCTCAAAATATAAGTCGCTCAAGTACTTCAAAATTCAAAATTCTTTAGAACTTTAACTACAAACTATACTATAAAAATTCTGCTAAGGTAGACCATTTCTCCTTCAAAATTCCGAATCAATCTGAACGGTCAAATTTTAGAAGGAGAAAATTAGTCCATGCTATGTCCCAGCGAAATTTTCTTCAATGGCGCAACTTCCTTCCCGATATGACGTTTATTTCTAAAATAGTCACTTACTTAATATACAACATATGCAACTTTTCATAATTTTTTATTTTCTTTCAATTTAAATATTATAACAACTATTAATTATTATAATGCTTTGACCTCTTAAGAGGTAAAAGAATCATTTTTTTCTCAAGATCCGTGTAAATGGACAGCTTATATTTATTTGGGTCTACCGTAGAATTTGGTTACTATATAATAATAAGTAACATGTGAGTTTACAAACAAAAAATGGTACGATTAGCATATTACAATGTACATTCATATGATTATGACTTCCGTGTATATCTATACTATACTCCCATATAAAGAGAAATTTATGATCAAAGTGAATATCGTGTCCAAGTCACACGGTGGCGTATGAATGGATATGTTTTGTAAAAAGCACGCAAAT
>BCLG01006582.1:0-14451 GCA_001602295.1 Zoysia matrella | reverse complement strand
CAAAGCTCGTTTCATTTTCAGGAAAAGTTTAAACACTATACTATTTCCATAAGATGTAGAAATTGGATGAATCTGAAATGATAAACCTGATAAACCCAGACGCTATATGCTACTAAAGATGTTATAAAAGCCTTGTGTGCACTCTAACATCTGCTTGAAATGTTAAAAAAAATTAACAAGTAAATATAAGAAAGGGTTCATTGTTATAAACTAACCATGCATGCAAACATGTAACGTAAAGTCAAATTGAAACATTGGTGATAGCTTTCTTGGTGACACAGCATGTACCTTATTTTCCACTTTAAAATTTAACAAGGTAAATATATCATTATTTATGCCAGAGCAATGTGTTAGCTTTGTAAGTTTTTGTATGCACTACAGAGTAACCTGAATTTGGGACCTGTAAAAAGCTTTGCCGACAGATATAGCTGACCTCAAATTAGTTTACTCTGTCTGTGATCCGATGCGTCTGCATCTTAACGATGTCAACTTAACTATGGCTGGAGCTATAGTGAGACACCATGTACTTTATGAAATAGAGAACTTTGAGCACCATTGCACATAAAAAAGTGTGACTTTGGCCAATTCATGTTAAAATAAAAAATGGATAGTTACAACGCTGCCTCTTTTTCCATGTCCAATTCTTATTTGACCCTCTCATTTTTTTTTTACTTTGCAAGATGGCCCTCTTTTTTTTAATGATTTTATCCCTTTATTTGGCTCCTTCTTTTCAAAAATAAAAAATAATTTACAGATTACTCAAAAAAATACTTGAATGATAACATTGCTTACAAAAAGAAAAAGAAACGGTGTGGAAGATCAGTGCACTAAGCTGTCTATTATTACTATTATCCACAAATACCGCTTTTTAAATTTGGTAAACATATTTCTTGGACCTAAGTATGCAAATATTTCATCAGCTTAACCTGACATCAATAGTATTAATTAGCTTATTACTTTTGTTCTCAATAAATAAGACAAAGAAACACCATCTACTCGATCTCAAATTAGCTGCTCTTTCTGAGATCCTATGCATTTCTAGCTGCAGGGGCGGAGCTACCCAGAGACCAATCTGGGTCCTGGCCCCCCTTACCCGGTGAAAATTCACTTGAGCATTTAATATACAGAGGTTATTTAGCTATAAACAATCAGATTGTACAATGTTTGATTATTTAATTATAGTATTGTGCTTGCACAAGTAAAAGAAATTTTAGTTTCCTTGCTTTCATCATCAAAATGTAAAGAAATTTGATTTCAAATACATTCTAAATTACTCCCTCCATCCATTTTTCATAGATGTATTAGACTCTTGTGCAGTGACCAAGAAAGAAGCGGTTGAGTTTAACTCTACCACCACGCGGCACTTACTAATCACCATGCTAATTACTGCCACATGTAAATCTGTGTTGAAAGTCCCATCGCGGTCACCCACTAACCAACCATCTATGACTTTTGCATGCACCGAGCTATCTCACCTCCTTGATTCACGGTCTACATTTCGGAGTAGGAGTAACTTTTTACCCAGGCCAACAGTCACGCACACGAGACGAGGAACTCAATCAAAATGCGCCCAACAAATATAGAAAAAACCTTTGATGCAATACGCCCATGAAAGATGGACGGAGGGAGTATAGTTTATAGCAATATTTATTAATTAACATCACAATTGCCCCCCCCCCCCTCCCTTTATTTTTGCTCACGCTCCGCCACTGTCAAGCTGCATTGATATCAATTTAATTTTGACTAGAGGTCTAGTGGCACATCAAGTACTTTATGAAAGTGAGAAATCTGAGCCCCATTGCATCCAAAGAACAGAGACTTTGCCCTATTCATGTCAAAAAGTAATGTGGGATAATTGCAACACATCCCCTATTTTCAAAGTCCAGTTCCTGTGTTACCATCTCGTTTTATTATCCTTATTTGTCAAAATAACAAAAAAAATCCTAAAGCACTATGAAAATGAGTCTTTGTTTCTTCACCCTCATCAAACAGAAAGAAGCAAACGTACGCCATGTGCGGGCCTAAGATATGTCCTCAATATTTTCAAGGATTAATTTGATACATGCCATTATAATTTTGTGAAATTTGAAATATGTCATTCGGGTCCACATGTCTTTTATTTGTAGAATCCGATCTGTCATTGACACGTCAATGACATATTTTAAAATTTACAAAATTGTAATAGCATGTATCAAATTCACCCTATTTTCAATCATTCTCTAGCTCTGACCCTGCAGTCAAAGACATGTTTAACCAAAGCTAAAGGTAAACTTGTTTTAGGATGGAGGTAGTTAGTCGACAACGCTAATTCTCTTCCTCCCAATCTCATCCGTCGTCTCTTGAATCACCGTAGTGTTTCACGCGGAGTTTGATCTGAAATGCGTATGCTATGTTTTGTGTTCATTTACCTCAGCATGACAGCAGACCATAGCACTCTACATGATCTCGCTGACTGCCAGCAATGGGCTGGGGGCGCCAGACCTGGCCCTAGTGGTGGATCAATCCGTTGTGCACGGTATATAAATGATGAAAACTTCAGTTTCTTTGTAACAGTGTGGTATCTTCTTTCCGTTGAAGAATATTCAACAAGGTTAGCATTTCATTATTTATCACATATATATTAGTAGATTAGAGGTCACCCTTGTAAGTTTTCGTGTGTACATAAACAAGCATTTGGGACCCAAAACCAGAATTGGGATTCAAAACAGGGGAAATTTGCAATTGACCCAATTAATATTCATAAGTACTTCTGGATTCTCCTTGAAAAGCGCACATATTATATAATATAGTACATGATCACTGGTTCGTACTTGGAGACAACCTTCCGACAGTTGACTGTGATCTAGTAAACTAAAAACTTTGAAATTCCTAACCCCCTTAATTTATCTATGCGTCTGAAACGAAGTCCTTTTTCATTATCAATGAAAGTTTCAACGGTATACTACATTCTAGTCCATAAGATGTAGAAACTGGATCCATCGCATGTGATTTCTTGGTAACGGTGTGCACCGACCTTTCACTCGAGAATCAACAAGGTCAATATGTCATTGTTTATCACATAGTATATAGTTCTATCTCACCTCTGTAAGTTTTCATGTACACATAACAACATGCGTTTGGGGGCTATAAATAGCACCGAATGGCTCACACTAAGAGCACCACTTCAAACACCTGTCCATCTCCATCAACCACAAAGACCATAAATATATAGTAGTTATGGCTTCATTCGGTGCCGCTGCTCTTAAGGGCATAGTTGCTGTTGTTTTCATTGCTCTGGTTCTGTCCTCGGTGGGCAAGGCAAGGGCATCTTGCAGCCATTCTTGCATCTCGAAATGCCCTTCCAAGTGCGAGGCAAAAGCTGCGAGCTCTTGCGGTGCTCCCAATAGTACTGTAGCGTATTACAAGTGCATGTTCAACTGTCAGGATGCCTGCAACGTCAACTGCAAACAAGCGAATCCGTCGCTGCCTACACCTGAATGTGGGTGCGCCAGCCAATGCCAAAGTAACTGCGAAAGTAACTCCGAGAGCGATCCTTCTTACAAGGCTTGTCTGTCAGCAGTCTTCCAAAGCTGCAAGAACTCCTGCGAGAATGAATGCAAAGGCATCAAGGTGAACCCTTAAATTTGGCATCCTGGTGCACCTGTTGTTTGGTTAATCTTTTGTACTTCATATCTTTGCTTGTCATTCAATAATCGCGCGGTTTTGCATGCCTGCCGTAAGAAGAGTCTGTGTACTCAGGAATCAGCCATCATATTTTGTAAGCCACATTTTTAATTCAGCTGTCGACTATTGCATGGCATATGGCGTGTGGCCATGTTATGCAAAAGTCAATGTAAGCTTGCATGTTTTGCTTTGAGATCAAAATAAATGTAACTTCTGTTGTTATTGTTCCAAGTGATAATGTTGGTGAGCAATAGTTTGTGTGTATAAATTGTTCACGACGACACAGTGCTTCAAAGTCGAGCAGGCGAGCATAGCAGGCCAGCTTCCGATCGCCTCCATGTGTTTAGTTCGGGGACAAATATGTAGTATCAAGCATCCAACAAATATGTAATCCTACAGTTGTCATTGGTGCTTCAATAACATGTGGGACTCGCATGTGTCTGGCATATACAGGATCAGAGGTGTTTGCAATGGCATGCACAAAATTATTCAAATTATAAAGTGGTAAGCAAAACGAGAAAGAGAAGAAACATACGTCTGCTCTAGAAAATGCTTTCAGACGGTAAATTGGGCGTGTCCATAGCATATTTCACATGCAACCCGCACCAATGAGCCATATTGTGGTTCAAATGCTTCACTTTGGATCAACAGTTCTTCAGAGAATGTGACCATACTGTCACCACTCTGCATGGGCAGCTTGGCCCAATAGCCAATAAAATGGCGGCCAAATTAGAGAGAGAAGCAATTGTTCATATTAACATGGTTCCACCATACTTCAGCAAATGTTGGAGCTGGAACCGGAGCCAACGTGAGCGTTGTTTTCTTATAGGGAACAACTCATGAACAATCCCGCTCACTGAAACGGCCCATTTTTGTACGTCGATCAGTGGCAATGCAGCCACTGGATTCCATTGCAAGGAGAATTTCTTTTGCTTCATCAACTCTTCTTTCATCACATAGAGCTTTTAACATATCACTAAAAAGTCTGTTCATTTTTTGAAATTCACTTAGGAGGTCCTCATGAAAAAATAAATCCCTTCTAAGGACTGATCACGAAATTAAGGAGAAAATGCTATGGTAGACAAGGAAAAAAAGGCTGATTAGGGATAAAAACAGAGCCGATATCCTAATAAAAGTAAATCCTCGTATGTGCGTGCCACAGGTACATTGTTGTTAGTTTTGTGAAAGGAGGGAGTATTATTACATTTCAAGGAATACTTGCACAATGATTGATGTGTACCATCATAGGGTAATCAAAATAATGATGAAAAACCGTCTTGAATTCTCATTATCTATGTAGAAAAATTGTATTTTTCAAGGGCACAGTTGCAGGAGATAGAAGTCAAAACTGTGCTAGAATCATCTAATGTCAGTAATACACCATATCTAACGTCAGAAATACACCATTCTCATTTTGATGAATATCCATCTACAAAGGTGTAGTCAAGCTACCAAAGGTTGCTACCCTTTCTCATGATCAGCAACCTACTAACCCCCACAACGGCCTCCAAGAGGTGCTTGCAGCATCGACAAAAATTTCAGTTTCATATCTTTCTAATAAAAGGAAATTAGCTTCGGCTGGACCAGTGTGCATCACAGTAACATCTAGGGAACTTTATTTCATTGTTGAAACAAAATCTTTTGCCCATGAAGGAAGAGGTGAGCGAAAAATGGTGGGCAATCCGGTGATAGGGTGTATAAATTCCAAGCTTTCTGCATGCAATGCATGCCCATCACACTCTATGCCGTTCCACTCAATCACCCCACCATACTTCACATCACCTCTTATAGGGAACCCAAGATACTGACAGTGTAGGCGAATCTGATGTGTTCGCCCACTCTGAGGATAGGCTCTAACCAAAATCACACTATTTTTCACATCATCATTTGAAACCTGGCCAGCTGCCTTTCCTTGAACAGTAATAGATTCTATCCCATCCGTGCCAAAACTATATGGTTCTCTAAACTGACCTTTACCATTGATCCCTAAAACCTCAAATTTCGTGCTCATGTCCCTTACAAGAGAACCTCCTGGCAGTGACCGACCAACATCAGACAGTGTGTAAACACGCCAAGCACCATGTTTTGATCGCCCATGACCAGAACATATCTTGATTTTCTCCCAGGTTGGAGGGCACCCTATGCAAAGAGCCAGATATGTTTTTTTAACTTTGTGATCAGTGAATGCCTTTACTAGCTTCCCTGCAACCTTATTGCATTTGGTTATAACCATGAGTCCGCTTGTATCACGATCTAGCCTATTGGCAAGGTGAAGGTTAGGTTTACTTGCTGGGTCATCTGCGGGTCCAAAAAATAAATATTCAGCCATAGTTTGAAATAGAGAAATAATAATATCAGGAAAATGAAACAGTGAAACAAAAATAATCATGAAATCTTCATTGGCTACAAAGTCAATTACTCCCTCCGTCCATTTTTCATAGACGTATTAGACTCTTGCGCAGTGACCAAGAAAGAAGCGCTTGAGTTTAACTCTACCACCACGCGGCACTTACTAATCACCATGCTAATTACTGCCACACGTAAATCTGTGTTGGAAGTCCCATCGCGGTCACCCACTAACCAACCATCTCTGACTTTTGCATGCACCGAGCTATCTCACCTCCTTGATTCACGGTCTACATTTCGGAGTAGGAGTAACTTTTTACCCAGGCCAACAGTCACGCACACGAGACGAGGAACTCAATCAAAATGCGCCCAACAAATATAGAAAAAACCTTTGATGCAATATGCCCATGAAAGATGGACGGAGGGAGTATTTGCTTGGTATAAGACAAATAGAGGCGAAAAGATTTTCTGCTAACCACTCATAACAATTTCATTATATTTTGGAGACCAGATGAGTAAATATTAAATATTCAAGGAATGTGTCTTTACTCCTGTGAAAGATGCAAGAATAAGCAAACAGTGGCACAGGCAAGTTCTAAATAATTATTAGAAATTGTCCCCATATGGTTAAGTTGTATTCAATAACCATTAGTTGGCATTGATATTGTTGCTAGAATCAATTGGTGAAGTAAACTGGCTCGCGTTGCAATTGTTTTGGTTGTAGACAACGATGTAGAACTCGAGATTCTGAGCATTTACAAATATGGCTTCTGCATCTGCTCAGAGATTCGCTGCTCATAAACTCCAATACTAGAATGAGCTTGTTATTCTGTGGCAAAAATGTACTCACCAACAGCATTTTCTGTTTTGAGAAAAGCATGTCATACTTATGGATCTGAGACACACTTGCAAGTAGGTATTATGAAAGCAGTGATTTAGAATTCCAATTTTCTGGAAAAAAATGAGAATCAATACTTGAATTTGGCATTGTCTCATGGCTTTGATTCTAAAAATTAACAGTCACCCAGACTCACAGTAATAATAACATAAAGAAAGCAAAATTACCAATTAGGAGCAAAACTTGCAAACTATGCCTGCATTTGACGATCTGACCCCCTCTTGTATTACTCCGTTCACTAAATCAGTTTTCCCATGCCAAACACCTAACCAATATATTCTGTACTACCCAGATCATGAGGTTACTAACAGTCCATTTTGGTCACTCCTAATTACCGAGTTCACTCAGAGTGCGAGGAATTATACAAAATCGCAAGCGTGAAGACTGGTGATTTCAAGACTGAATTTTGCAAGATTTGACCTGGAGCTGCAAGTTGCTACCGTTTCAGAGCTCAAAAATTGTGTTTTTATTGTTCCCATTCTCACCTGTGGCGGCAGAGCAAGGAAGGGCGGAGAGGAGCGCGTCGCAGTAGACTCCGGCGGGCTTATCTACGACCGCGAGCCACTCGTCCTCGAACACGACATCGGCCGAGGCGAAGGACGCGGAGCGCGCGGAGGCGGTCATGGCGCGCCGGAGCTCCACGTCCTTGGAGGCGGCTGGGTAGGGTGGGGACACCGGGGAAGGATAATCTCCGCTCGCCAGTGCCGTATTTTCCGCCGACATAGCCGCCGGGGTCGGGGAGAGGCGGCGCGCGGGCGGTAGCAGGGCTTGGGCTGGGGAGGCGGCGCCGGCGGGTGGCGAGAGGAAGGGGCGGAGAAGCAGGGGCAGTCTTGTCATTTCCGCAAGTGAGACTGACGAGGAAGGCGAGGGTCAGGGGGCAGTCTCGTCAAGTCACAATTGGGTTGAAGTACGGAGCCCGTGTTCTTCTCTCGCCTCTCCTCACCGGTCAGGAGCGAGAGAAATCGAACCCTAGCTTCCCTCGCCGGCGAGCCTCCAGGTCTTCGGCGAGGTTCACGGAAGAGAGGGCGCTTTCTCCCGCGAGACCGAGAATTTCGGGGGCCGTGGTGGGTAGCGGTGGTGGGTGATTTGGGAGTGAAGGAGGCGGCGGAGGAGGATGGGGTCGTCGTCGAAGGTGGTGCGGCCGGAGGAGGTGCTGGAGTCGCTGAAGAACGACGGCACCATCGACGCGCTCCGCATGAAGATCATCGCCCAGCTCAAGGCCAACGTGCGTATACGCCTCTCTCCTCTTTCTCTCTCAATCCCCTTCCCCTGTAGCCCGCGGTGAGGCTTCTTTATGTTCACGAATCACCTGTTGTGATCTTATTATGTAACTCCGGTGCTACGCAGAGCCGCCGTATCCACGTTTCCAACAGATGTAAATCGTGTCCTTTGTAACTAAATTGCTACAAGCTGATATAGTTTATAGTACAATTAAATTCTATAGCACCATTGTGACGTAGTACCGGCAGGGGTAATCTAGATTCACAGCTGTTGTAGCAACTAACCTACCTGTAAATCATAATACGACACAAGTTACTAGTACGTAGCATGAATACAGGCCCAGCGCTACGTGGCACTCGTGAAGGTGACATAGAATGTTATTATTACTGTTGCTTTCTTGTATGAGCCAACCATGCATTCCGCTTGACAATATTTGCTATCGTTTCCCGCTCATTGTCGTCTTCTTTTCCTTCCCTGAAACTTCCCAACTTTCTTCATTTTTGTATAATTAACATAGTACTGTCTAGAATTGCTCTGTTTGTCCGATGGAATGAAGTATGGCAGGATCCTTCTAATATAGGTTTCCCAAAACAGCTAATTTATGCATTTGGTCATGGTTTTGTGGTATCGCTCTGTGCTAGATTTACTGGATTTCTTTGAGTAGCCCGATCCTGTCATTCAACTTTGAATATTTAATTTCAGGAGGATATGAAGAAAAACACTATGATGATGGTGGAACAAAGTAAAGTTCTGAACACTCCTGGAGCTGAGAAAAAGACTAAGAGGGAGTTGTTTGATGCTCTCCGTCAGGAACTGGAGTGAGTGCTTCTCTTTTTTCTGAACTACATATCATATGTTGCATTGATTGAACTAACATGTTATGCTCAGTAACAGTACATTGTTTACTTTGGCTTTGTAAGTGGAACTAGTATTTTGTGTGGCATCTGTTGTTTGATGCTCCATAGTGCCATTATAAAAAATAAACAGCAACAGTTATACTGCCCTAAATGTAACCTCCCAAGAGACCTCTTGTTCCTAGAATGTCTTTTACTAATTGCTGCTGAAATAATGACAGTCGGAGATCTCCTGATAATTAGCAATTCAATGGAGGGACCGCAATTAGTATTCTGTTTATACAGTTGTATTGTAAGAGTGTTGGAAGGTTATAAACATCTACATGGTCAGCATTTAAATTGTATTCCTAGTTTTCCTTTTGGATGAAATCCTTTTATGCAATTGCAATTAATCATGAAAACATAAACAATAAACGTAGGTTAGTCGGTGAGCCAAATTTTAGCATTTAAATGGCCTACACAGATTTAGACAGAGTTTAAATGGGCTAAACGTTTTCTACTGTAGCACTGTTTTTGCATGTATAAAATACAATATTTACGAGTGATATTGAGATATTTACACACACCTGTTTGTAATCTGAACACCTTGACATTCCCAGCCTCCCAGGGATACCAATTTGAGCAATGCACCTATAACAGAAGAGCAACTGTTAGTAGGAAGCAAAGCAATTACAATGGCGAGCCATCATAATCAAATGCTGCAATACATCAGCAAATAACATTGCAGTGACAGAGAGAAACACAACATAATTAAACTTAGACATAGGGCAGAATCTAGTACATAAGGAAATTAAACACACAGTACTTAGTAGTCCACACTAACAGCCCAACACACAACATTGTTATCATATATTGTCATACAAAGTAAACTGATAATATGATGATCAATGCTCAAGAGCCAGTTCAACCATCATTCTGCAACTCTTCGTCTTGCCCGTAACCTGTTGTGACCACATCCTCTTGGTCAGACTCAAAGTCAATTTCATCATCATCTATATGTTTTTCTTCTTCGGTTCCTGAGTTGACATGATCTTCAATCTCTCTTGTTTGATTCAGTCTTGCATTTCTACGAAGTCTGGTGACTTCCTCAGCCCCACACGTTTCTGCGATAAGCTTCCATGTCAGCCCTGTAACATGCTCAACTTCAGAGCCTTCATCATCTTCCCCACCTTCCACAATCCATCCTTGAGCACATGTTGCTTCAGTAGCTAATAGGGGATCCCTCTTGTTGTTCTGCTTTGCATTTTTTTCTTGTCTGCATGTAGGTTATTGAACTGAACAAAAACAAGCTGCTCCAACCTCTCACATGTGAGCTTGTTTCTTTGCTTTGTATGAATCTAGAAAGAAAAATCAGATTCAATGAAGTGTAGAAAAATCGGATTCATTGAACGTAGGAGCTGTTATTAATTTTAGAAACTTACCCCTTCAAAGCAGCTCCAGTTCCCTTCACAACCCGATGCACTTGAAGTCAAATAGAGAATTCTTACAGCCATCTTTTGCAGTGTTGGAACCTGTGTTCCATAATTTCCCCACCACTTGGCTGCATAACGATAAAACTTTTTACACACTATAACATTACAGATCTGATAATCAATTATAAATTTGAATGTAGAAGTAAACTTGAATACCTGGGCTAAATTCATAGTCCTTACAATCAGCTAAAGCTACTTCTTTTGAAAAGTGGCCAACTTGATCTTTGAACTTTGTGCAATTCCTCATTTAGCACCTTGTTTTGCTTGTCATAATCACCATGGTAAAATGTTTCAACAGCTGAAATGAACCCATCCATGATGTCATCATCTACAAAGATAGATGGATCATTGTAGCTATAGTAGGGATTTAAGAAGCAAGCAGCCTTGTGTAAAGGAGTGTCCAGCGTATCCTTTATCTTTCCATTAATGATTTCAATGATAGAATTGTACAATTTTCCAGTTTTGTTGACATTCCTTATAGCCACTGTGATATCTTTCTTAGCTTTTAGAATCTCTCCATAAAGAAAAGGCATTGATGGCTTGCTATCCCCATCAACCATGCGAAGCACTTTTACCAATGGCTCAAATACCCTCAAGCAAAAATTAGGCTTCACTAGTGTGGCTGTGGCTTGCACACCTTTGGTATTCTTCTTGACATGGCTTAGTTTCTCCCATTCCTCACTTTGAGACATCATTCTTAGCTGGTCCTTCTTCTCATATAAGCTTTGCAAAGTGAGAAAATTGGAAGCAAATCTGATCACTCCTGGCCTAACAATGTCTCTCATCTTTGTGAACTTTTTGATCAACGACAATGTTCTACGATGTGAATAAATGAAGATAGTTAGTGCCTTTGCTTGATCAATTATGCTCTTGAACTTCTTCATCTTTGCAATACCTTCAAGCATCAAATTGATGGTGCGTGTTGCACATGATATTGGCTCCCCACAGCTAACAAGTCCTTTGCTGCCATATTGTTTGAGGTATTGTCTGTGACCACTTGCACCACATTTTCTGCACCAACTGTGGCAATGCAGCTGTTGACATACTCAAATATGAATTGACCAGTATGGGAATCAGCTGAGGCTTCCTTTGAGCTAAGAAAACCTGTACCAATGCTGCAATTGACACACAAATTCATTATTCTTTTTCTCTTCTGATCTTTCCACAAATCACAGAATCAGTCATAATGGAGCAGCCATTCTTGACCCACTCATTTTCTTGCAATTTCAACATTTTCTTTGTATCACTAACTTCTTCGTACAAAAGCTTATCTCGCAGCTCATGTTGGTAAGGATTCTTTGCACCTGGGCCAAACCGGCCAGCAGCTTCAAGCATCTGATCAAATTGTTCATTATTGATGGCATGGAATGGTACACCTAAAAATTAAAACAGTATTATAACTTTGAACCTTGCAGTGAGTAAACCAAAACTGATGCAACTAATAACTTACCTCATATATATAACCACCTTGCAATATATCTCTTCAACCTATGAAGCCTCTCTTTCATTACATGCTCACTGGTTTTGGGTTGATGCGTTTTCTTACTCAAGGAACTAGAGTCGAGAAGCTTTGTGAACTTGTCCATAGGACCTACACTAACTGGTTCAGAACTTCCAATATCATCAAGCTCGGTGTCTACTTCCACATCAATGACAACAGCATCTCTAACCTCTTGCTGATTCAGTAACCTAGCCTTTTTTGCCTTGCTAGATTCTTAAATAGCCAGCAAGCACTTTTCTCTGTCCTCTGCAGTGGCATTGGGACATGGCCAGACTTGTCCTCTCTTGCGAGCAATATGCAACTTCAGTCTAGAGATGACTGCTTTTACAACTTTGGAACATAGTTTGCATTGGATCACATTTAAATCCTTGGGATCAACCAGGGCTCCATAATCCCACCCAATCATTAGAATTCCTCTTAACGGTTAGTGGCTGGCTCACCGTATCAGCCAAAGGATCAGAAGCTGCAGACAACATCCTGCAGAATGAAATGTATACCCAAGTTCAAATCGGCAATATGCAGAATTGAAAGGAATGGAAAGGAATCTAACTAGAATGGACAGAACTAAATCCTTACCTTGTTTGTAAAGGATTGAATCCTCCTCTATCCTGATTTCCAGGACCAGAGTGTTTGGGAGATGAGCTAGGTGAGGGGTGGCCGACCGAGGCATTTGACAATTTAGAATTCATTTCGTGGGGCTTCGACAATTTGACACACTGACCTACTGTCATACACACAAGTGGTCCCATGTGTCATTCACACAGGTGTGTCAAATTGTCGAAGCCACCACGAAACGAGTCCTAAATCATCAAAAAAAAATCCCAACCTGGGTGGGGAAGCAAAGGAGGGGCAAGCCGCAGAGCAGAGGAGAGCATGGCGGGAGCAGAGAGCAACGGGGAAGCGACGGCGGGAGAGCAGCGGGAGAGCGGAGGCGCGCGCGAGCAGCAGGAGAAGAGGAGAGCGGCGGGGCTGGCTCGGCTGACCTGGGAGCAGCGGGGCTGGCTAGCGGCCGAGCAGTAGGGCTGGCGAGCGCAACGAGAAAAGGCGGCGAGCGGGATCAGGAAATGGCGGCGCACCCCTGCCAACCCTGGTTCACGCCCTTTTTCATTCACGGCTCGCCAAAGATCCCGCCAGCGAATAAAAATGAAGCTGCCTCCATCGTCTAAACGGAGCGGTAGACAGACCTGATTAAACCGGTTAATACCCACTCTGTTTACTGCTTTTTATCCCGTCTAAACGTTATGTTGACCGTTTAAACGGGTCGCCCGTTTAGAGATCCATCTAGGCCCTAAACTGTTCGGTCACCCTCCTGTTTACTGATTATATACCCGTTTAGACAGCCGTTTAGGAAAACATGGCGCCAATTATGGAGAATCAGAGATGGGAACATTTAAATCTGTCCCTAGGATGCATTGTAACAGTAATTTTTTTAAAAGAATTTCTCCTATCACCTGGATGTGTCAATCACGTGTGTCCATGGCCCACATATCAATGATATGTTTTAGGATTGCAAAATGTTGTAGTGGCGAATAAGAGATTGATAGGTTTTTTTTTTTTTTTTACTTCTCATCTTAGCTGGTAGCAGAAAGAGTTTCTCATCAAAACTAGAACCAGTGCTGACTCTTTTATGCATCGCAGAACTCCAGTTCTTGAGAAAGCTTCCAAGGCAGTTTGGGAGCTGATACTTGACAACGGTGGATTGGGGAAAGAGATAACTGATACTGTTGAGAAAGTATTTTGCCGGCTTGCTGGGGTCGATATGATGTCTGCACCGCCAGCATCTGGTCCTCATCAAGTGAAAGGTGACATGGCTGTTGTCGACGGTGAGAAGAGCAATGCCACCTATCCATCCTCATCAAGGAAGAGACCTTTTAATGACATGAGCCGAAAGGGTGCAAGTGCTATAACAGATGGCGGTGGTACAGACCAGCATGAGTCATCCGATGATGGCAACTGGAAGTTACTGTGATGCCTGTTTGTGCTGTAATTTTAGTTCGTAGATGCTAAAGTAGCTTTGGTGCGTGAATGGTAAGAAGTTAAATCCTGTTTGTCGATGTGTTTACATTTTAGGGCCGTATGTTACTATTATTGATATATGTTTATACTTCCTGATTGTACTGCTATAGGATATACTTCAGTCTTTTAGAAAGCTGACTATCCTTTAGCCTCTGGTTCTGAATATTGGACAAATTGGCGACTATTTCCTCTTGAAAGCCATGTGGTGCTTTTTAGGAATAACTCATTTGCATCGAGAATTTTACTGTGAAATATTTTATGAAAAATCATCTCTGATTGAATATTGTTCTCTTGTGATAAGGATGTAAATTCTTGCCTTACCATTGCAGTGACTACCATGTAACTTGAAACATGTTGGCTAGGACTGCTGAGTAACTTGAATTCTTGATCTCTTGTAGCACTAGTATATCAATCAAGATCAGATACACAATAAAGAAACACTACCATAATACTCTCTCCAGTCTTTAATTATTTTTACCA
>BCLG01006581.1:0-12052 GCA_001602295.1 Zoysia matrella | reverse complement strand
GTTTCACTTTTTAATGTAATTTGCCTAGTAATTCCATCTAGATTAATTTGTGAAGTTTCAGCTTCCATCTCTCAGAGTTGGCACATCTTAGTTGATCCATGCTTTTATCAACATCTTTTGGATAGAGTACATGAGAGATGGAAGCATTCAAATAATGTACCTAATACAAAATAAGCATGTAACTCATGGAGTCAAACACGTCATACTTTTGAAAAATATATACGGAGTATGAATTAAACAGGCACGCGTGAATTGTTGATGTAAAGAATCACCCGTTGTGTTGTGACTGAAGGGACTGTATAGAAATAATTGCAAATATCACAAATTTGAGAACATTCCTACCTTACGGTACAAATAAAGCATGGATTTACCATATTTATTGTTTTCTATAGACTAACAAAGCTAGAAAAAATTAATTTTTGCTACTGCAGCCTCAAAAAACACTACTCCTGTATATTAAAAGAGACCTTGTATATAACATTCTGCATAAGTTAAATATGTGTACTGAAATGTCCTGTACACGCAGTGCTGGTTTCGTAGAGCTCCAGCTCCAAAGATTTGTGGCGCTGGAACTGTGAACAAAATGAGGACCTTTACATGCTTAAGTGGTGTGTGCATACAATGTCAGCAAATGTTGATCCATAAAAATGTTACTAGAAAGATCTGCAACGTACGGCAGTCTTAGAGCAGGGAGAAAAGATCGAAACTCATTTTCAATCTACCAAATTAGGCTGCACTGGCACGTCCCCTTTTGATATTTTTTAAATTTGTCACTTTTTTTCTGTAGTTGTAAATGCGCAAATCTTCTGCGTTTTGGCAAAACCGTACAGAACCTTGTTTAGCTGTGGAATGCGCACCAGGTTTTGGGCAGAAAGGATGCGTGTCAGGTTTTTGCAATGGAGATCGAGGGAAAGATGGGTCCCCCGAACTAGTGAATCTCACACGTTTAGATTCTGCCGGTAAATTAGTAACGTACAGATGGAATAGCTAAATCCGGTGCCATGTGCAGACACGAGACAGTGAGACACGACACACATGGTTAAGCAATACGCTTGCTTGGGAATCCTACTGCTCGGACGCCGGAGCACGTACTGATCCATGGCACTGCACAATGGTCGCACTAGCTGTCCGAACACAGGAGTATGCTTGATTTAGGCTCCGTTTTGGAACGGAGGAATAAAAAAGGTAGGAAAAAAAAATGTAGAAATGAGAAAAATAAAAAAATAAAAAAATGATAAAATTGTAGGATTTCAAAACAGAGAATGAAAAAATTAAGGTGTTTGAAATGTAGGAATAGAAACACAAGAATAAAAATATTAGTAGAACTTAAATATTTTTAAAGCTATATTATCATTATTCATAGCATATAAATTAAAATAGTTTCTTAGCCACTCTCATTCTAACCTCAGTTTTGGAATTAAAAAAAATCTTTTTTAATGATTATTCTTTAAAAATTCGAAGAAATTCCTCAAGTTCCTAATTTTTTTCTCAATTTGTTCCATTAGCTTTAGCTTGTCGTCGAGCACTTTGTGCAGATGCCCTTCGAATTTCTCCAAGATCTGAATTTGAAATGTAGGAACAAAAGCCATAGAATTCTAATTGTTCAGATTAGCTTGAAATACTCCATGATTAACAAATAGCAACCTCTTTTCATCCCGATATGTAGAGATGAGTGGCGAGTTGGATGATGATGAAATGGAGAACTCCAACCAGGCCTTAACCTTAACGTCTAGGACATCGATTGCTTATTACTGGCTTAGCGCAAGAACCCAGGCATACGGTGAACAGGGGCGGCCGCTGCCGGCGCGCCAGAGCAGGGCTTCGATCCCTCAGCTGCGACAACTGCCATGTCCTCCTTCGTGCTTGCTCTCCGCCATGGACCTGCGTGAAGGCAAGGCCGCGTACCAGGTGCTCGTCCCGACCTCTAGCACCACAGGCAGCGCGCGGGAGCAGGGTCAGAGGCCGGAACGGCGTCGCATGGGAGCCGAGTCGGCGACGGGCGCGGGAGCAGGGTTCAGCATGGCGCCGCTTTTCAGGCCCGTTTGTAACAAAAGAATGAGAAATGAAGGAATAGGGAAAAAACTTAGGAACGGAGAAAACACGAGAATCAGATAAGTGAAAAAATCGCAGGAATATAAAACAGAGAAATAGAGAAACTATAGTGTTTGGAATGCAGGAATAAAAATATTATTACAACTAAACAAAATCATTAAGATTTATATTATTATTATTTAATACACATAAATCAAATTAATAAGCTCACAACTTAGACTACCTATTCAGTTCATAAATATTTTAGCTTATTCATGAAATTTACTAACCCCAAAGCATCTTTACCCTTTTTTATTTGTGAACTAATCATGGGTGGCATAGTATTTGCTAGTAATAAAAAAAATTATTAGTAGCATGCAAGCATGGTTGCAGCGTGAGAGCTTTCTCTGAGGTCAAAGCTTCATGTTTTCATTCCTCCAAAAGTACAAATCTTTCCTTTAAAAGTACAAGTATTCAAACCATTTCTATGGAAAGTTTTTAGCTCATTCTTTGTTTCAAACATGTTCATATGTTTCCTTTCCTTTGAAATATTTCCTTCATTTTTTCCTATGAGTTTCCTTGTCCCAAACAGGGCCTCAGCCATGGCGGGAAGGAGAGATGAGCGGACGAGACAGAGCGCCCGCGACTTTCCCTTGAGTCGGAGTAGATTTTTTCATTCCTGTGAGATAGCGCATCTTCCCTTCCTTTTCCTCTGGAACGGCAACGACCGTTCCTCCATTCCAGACGCCCGTGTTCATTCCCTTCCGGAGGAATGGTTCCTATGAAGTTTTCTACGCCGTTTCCTGCGTCCCAAACGGGGCCTTAGAAAGAGGAAGAAAAAGATCACTGGACATTCGATCATCTTTCTGATTAAACTCGAATTTCAAATTGAGATAGCTAGCCCTGCTTGCACCGTTCCCTTCTCCGATGAATCGAGCGGCTGCCGGGACAACGGGCGGACAAGTTGGCAGGATCGCACGAACGAGGCACGCACGCGATACCCGTGGCACTCCCGCCACGCTCGGCGGGGGGGACCGCGTCCTCCGACGGCGCGCATTCCTCCGGACGCCGGCAGCGCACACTGTGCGGCGGCAGCACCTGCAGGCTGCAGCCCGGCCGGCGCGCGCGGGGCAGTGACGTAGCGCATGCAGCGCGTTTGACTCGGTCCATCCGGGCGGGGGGGTCCGAGCGGGTCACCGTCGCGCGTGGGTCGCGGTACTCGGTGTCGGCGCCCGGTGACTGACGACTCGCGACCGACCGGCCGGGTTGTCGCGATGCCGCGGTGGGGTCTCCGGGCGCTGCGCCTGCACGACGGGAGCGGGACGACGACGGAAATCGTAAAGGAAGCGGATGATCGATCAGAAAGGTCCATGCCATGCGGATGATCGTGCAGGTAACTGAAATCTTTTAACGTGATTTCTTGCAACGTACATGCCCTTTTTTTTGGAATAATCTCTCCTACAGTTTATATAAATGTTTCTAACTATGACATGTGTCACATGAAAACATTAGCTCCATATAGAGAGTTCGTTATTCGTACTCCATGTGTTTTTATTTTGAGGGATAACCTTGTCTTAAAGTTTCAAGACATCGGAGCAAAAAAGACAATAAGATAATTTAAGATCAGATCTCAAAGATTGTGTTGGGGGAAGCCCACCTCCGCGTGTAAATAGGGCACTGAAGGCCCACGTCTGCCAAGCCCATAAAAAAGGCCCAAAGTCTAAGCTAAGTACAAGTGCGACACAGTTTTCTCTCCTCCTTTAAAATTCCTATCTGATGAGTGTTCCCTTTCTGCCAAGGACGAATCTGAACTGTTCCTTTTAATCCGACAGCCGAAGCTGATCCCGCGAGCCCCCTGCCCCTTCGATCCGTGAACCCCAGCCCACTTCCACGCCGTCGCACCCGTACCCCCTACCTCGGGCTCCCTGTCCGGTGCCACCTCCCTCCCCGCCGGCGGTGCCTCCATCCCCGCCCCCGGCTGTTGCCGCCGCCCTCCCCCACCCCTCCCTCATGCTCGCCCATCTCCTGCAGCCGCCGTCGTGGTGCCGCTGACGCAGCTTGTCCACCGTCGGCTGCAGCCCTGCCTGGCCTCGGACCAACCTGCAGCCGCATAAGCTATCTCCTTGAGCGCCCGCAGCACCCGCCGAACCTCAGATTTGGAGCCAAAACGCGGAAGCAAGCGGTGACGGTATCCTCCTTGGGCTCCATGGCTCAGCTGCGACGGCCTAGACGTGAGGTGCTCGCCCCCTTTCTCGTCCTCTCTCTCCCCACGAAGTGCTAATTCTCTCTCTTCTCGATCTCTACCCCCCCCTCCCCCCCAGATCTGGCGATGGAGGGGCGAGGCGGATCCGACGCCGCCGCCGCAGTAGGACTACAGTGGCAGAAGACCTGTAGGTGGATCGATGGGGATTAGGGGATGAGGCGCCTTACACTCCCCTTTGATCTCCCTTCCACCACCGCCACCAGCTTTGCTGCTGCCGGAGCTGGGGACGATGAGATTCCAATAGTGCTCGTGAATTTGGTCATTGATGCGTGGGTCTTGTATACATGGTCAACGTCGTGCTCTGCCCTGCCGACGGTGAATAGTGCCCAGAGGCCATCTACCTCACCGGGCTCGAGTCTGCTGTGTGTTACTACCCATCTGTGCTCCCTCTTAGGCATCTGAGCACTGATCCCAAGCCGGCATGCTCCCTTCCCAATGAAACAATATCAGTAAAGGGAGACTGAATACTTTGTGTTTGCTTGAGCGCAGTTTGGAGGAATTTTCATCAATATAATAAGATTTTCTTTGATGGTCCAGCTAACTGATGAATATGGCCGAAGGCCTCTTCTCCTGCTCACCCCTTCACCTGCATAATCCCTTTCGGTAATGGTCACCAACGATTCCTCTTATATTATTTTTCATTCTGCTTGCATTTTGCAATTCCACCATTTGCACTGCATACTAATTGCTTGTTCTTGCCTGCAGCTATTCTTGCTAGGAATAATTTATGGACTGTTGTGTATGCCTACTTATTATGTGTACATTTTCATTCTTGCTTAAGGAACCGTATCTTTCCTTTCAGTTGCGTCCATGGTGAGATTGTATAATTGCACTTTTCATATCTTTATTTTACAAGGAGAAATCTTTAATTGGTTGTATTGTTCCTGCACACAATCGAGCTGCAGCAGCGAGATCACAACTCCGTTAAAGGATCATGCATGTTATTGATTTTTTTTCTCTTGAGTCCTAATAGAGCTGAATCTTGTCCTTCAATTTATGGAAATTATATAGCCTCATCAGCTCATGTTTTCTCAGCCTCAAAGTTCTAGCATTGTTTGTGGAGATCAAGATATGTTGATTCACCAAGCTTCTTGGAAAATATTGATCTACCAATAAGGATTCATTATAGGCCTTAGTGCATCAATGCAAACATTGTTTTCAAAAGATTTGGTACTTCTGGCAGGTCAAGTATAGGATCTCACAAACCATGTTGAATGTTCACATTTTGAAACATTTGGTGTGGGTTTGGTACTTCTGGCAATATGCCATGAAAACCAGATTCAAATTTGTTGCTTAATTCCTCAATAGATGTTAGGTCCTTTAATGTGTAGCCCAATTTTTAATTACCATCAGATTTGGCATTACTGCTCTAAGAAACAATCTGCCGATGTAGATTGTCTGATCTTGGATGTAGCATTTTTACTTACCATCAGGTTTAACATAGCTTGTGAATAATCTGCCTTTCAGGTAGAGTCGTGCCTCTGTCTGAGTCCCTATCACATTAGTTTGAATCTGTGCAAATAACTAGATAGTTAGGTTCATATAGTTACACATTTGGTTTAATTATTCTTAGGAAATAACTGAATGCTTTGGCAGGTTCGATACCGAATACCATAAGATTGATATCAGATGATTTATTCTGAGATATATTCATCCCACGTAATTGAATCTGCATTCTCAGTTGAATAATATTTACAGCAGTCTGTTATGTTGTCATTTTATTATTTGTTTTCAGTACATATATTTTGTATCTCTGCTTTTCTGCTCCTTTACTTGGCTTTGGAGCACACACAAATTTTAGGCATGCTTAAGTTATACTTAACACCCACTCTCCCTTATCCAGTTCGAGGAGTAAAATTGTGACTGTGAACCCGTTCATGAGGTCAGCAGCTTGGATTTCACAAAACATAATTTAGCTGTTCAGAATGATAAAGGCTGAAGGAGCCGTACCAATGTATTTGGTCAACTCACGCTTCACCAGGCCATTAGCAATCTCTTTAGCATTAAATTTTGTCAGACTGGTAATGTATTCGTGTTTTGTCAGCTTGGATTTCGGTTTGTATCAATATTCGCCTTTGGAACAATAGTAATGTTTTTCCACTTACAGGCAGCTATTGTTTTACCAGTTGGCAAATAGAAAGGCCAATTTGCCTGTCGTTCCTTAGCATGGTGAGGCAGCGGCGGCAAAGACGTCCGTGGTGTCCCAGATTTGAGATGAATCCGTGAGCAATTGTTCCGTGCAGCACGGACGTTGAACTAGTACATTGTAACATGAAAAAAAGCTTTACATTGTAACGTATTTTATCTATTTTTAAATTAATATCTCATTGATTTTTAACATTAATTTTAACCATTTATTTTATTAAAAAAATTAATTCAAATTTGTAAATTTTTAAGTTATGATTCAAATAACTATAATGATGAATCAAATTATAACAAAATAGATGATATTTATGAAATTTTTTTGAATAAAACAAATTTTAAAAGTGAACGGTGACGTCAATTTAAAAACGGAGTAAGAGTAAGTACGTGTTAAGTATTTTTATATACATAATACATGTATATTCAGGAGTGCCGTAACACAGGTGTACAGTGTGCTCCATTCAGATGAATCAAACTACTCCTACCAAACCATCTGTATCATACACATGCAGACTACTTTTTCGCCCATTTGCAACGAGCACTCTATTGACTTCAATCTAAACCTCACACTGCATACTGTACGGATTTAGCTATTACCAATGGAATTAGTCAATTCAATCATATATTCCCTTCACTAAAGCTCAATCCAAATCGAAACCCACGCATCTCAGCCCATCCACCCCTGCGGGAATCCCACGCCCTCAACGTTCGCGGCCATGACGTCCTCGAAGCCGGTGTCGTAGAAGAAGCCGTCGAACCTGGAGCCTAGGCCCGTCATCATCGTCAGCGAGCTGCTCACTTCCTGCGAGTACTGATGGTCAAGGACCGAGCTGTACTGCCAGATCGTCGCGTCCAGCAAAGGGCCTTGATCCTGCGGCGGCGCGAAGCCGACGGGCGAGCGTGCAGTCTGGTGGTCCGCGCAGTACGCGTCGGCGTCCACCATGACGGGCTGGTCCGGCGGAACAACCGCTGCCTGCGACGAGCCGGCGAAGGGCGGCGAGGACGAGGACCCGGCGCCGCCGTTGTCCTGCTCGCCGTCTTTCCGTTTCTCGAGCACCCTGCAGAGCACCCAGTCCTCCTTCGGTGGCGTGTGTGGCGAGTCGAGGCGGAACTCGTGCATGACCCATCCGGACTTGACGCCGTTCGGGGCACGGCCGCGGTAGAACACGAGCGTCTTCCTCATGCCGATGACGGCGCGCGTGGCCGGGCTGCGCACCTCGCGGTCCTTCCCCGTCGCCTTCCAGTACCCGGTCTTGGTGGCGCGGTTCGTGCGCGACCCCGTCGCGTACTTGCGGTCCCTGAAGCTGAAGAAGTACCACTCGCTCGCCGTCAGCTTCGCAGCGTCTGCGAGGAACTTTACCGTGTTAATTACAGATTACAATGTTATGAGAAAAAACAAGAACTGCTCTTCGAATTAAGGAATTTTCCTTATATATATCCGGAAGAATCTTTTTGAAGAAACTGAAATCAGAATCGTAACTGTTACACATGTGACGTACTAGCTAGAAAACGGACACATATAGAGCTTTAGGGCACCATCAAGATGGGCGACGAGCCTGACACTAGCGTTCGTATCACTTCTAGCTAATTCATTGTTGAAATAGATTTCTCAGATAGAATATTCATTAAGGATCATTATTGCCGAGGCATTTGGAACATTAAGTAACGAGATCGTCGTTAACTGCACAAGAGAACATCAAAGCTAGGGTGATCAGCCGCTAGCTAGTCCAATCGGTATCAGTGTTGTGTGCTCCAAACGGTTGCAATTGTTGCATCACTGAATTAACTATTTCTCTCCTATATGCTCCTGTAAAAGATGTCCCGAAAATCTTTTGCGTGTTGGCAAGGGAAAAAGTGGTATTGGGTCGGTTCCAAAGGCTAAAAACCTTGGTTTCCGAACCATGCGCATCTAAGGTAAGGACTTGTTATCCCTATTTAATCTACTGATCTCCAGGCTTATTTGCTTCTGTTGATCACATGAGTGTTGTTAAATTGAACGAAAGAATCTGCTTATGGCGGCGCCACTACAAGTTTCTTTGAAGCCCACATGCAAATGCTGTACGTGAAAGAAAATATCCGAAGGCGCTTATTGCTTGCTGCATGCTGCTACCTCTATCCCGGGACCAATGATGTTAGATATATACTTTGAGGGCAGACCAATAATGATATCTGGATCAATCAAGCAAGTGCTTGGTAGTAGATTCGACTTCATGCAGCTTGCAGAGCAGCGTCGTCTAATCATCAAACTAGCTAGTAAATATCCTAACGAACGGCAGAAGGAACTCTCAGCCGGAAATCTCAAGAAAAAACTAGTAAAAAAATCCGTTGGACAGTGAAGCTCAGGACAACCTCCATGAGCTAGCTAGAGAAAACAAAGATGAACAGCAGCTAGCTAGCCAGGGAACGCGACGGGGCTGACCTGGAAGTTCCCATGGTTCGCGGGCGTGCAGGTCGACCTCCACCAGCGTCCCCTGCGCGGCGCGCTCGTTGGCCACCTTCTTGTAGAGGTAGTGGCACACCAGCTCCTCGTCGCTGGGGTAGAACCTGAACCCCGGCGGCAATGTGGACTCTATCTCTCTCAGCCCCATCCCTCCGTCCCTGTCGAGCTGGACTACCTTCTGCAGGCTAGCTTTTTTCTTTATGAACTAACAAAAGAGCTATGCAGACCGGAGCAACAAGGGGCCACTTCGTGTATCTTGAGTGCGGCTGATTCCCGGCCGTCGACTGCTTTTGTAGAGGAACGAGGGAGGCGGCGGCCGGGGAGAGATATCGATGGAGGGCCAGCTGACTGGGCTGGAAAAGAGACCGCTGTGACAAGAGCGCGCTCGATCCCCACGTCTTGTCACGGAAGCGCGCGTCGCGCTGCCCTAGAGGCAGCCAAGCTTTTGCGCCGTCGCTATCCGAGAACAGCCGGGGCGCCCTCCCATCAATTGGATCGAGCCAGCAGGCTTAGGTGGAAGATTCCGCAGCGCGCTGATCGATCGATCGACCGACGACGTGTTGCCATGTATGCTTGTGGCACAAGAACTGCTCGCCCGCGCTCGGCCGGTCCGTCGGATTGGCCTGACGTTCGAGGAGGCGCAGCCTCGCAAGTTATCCATCCGTCTCAAGGAAGGCATGGGGCCGATAGGGAGAGGAGGAGAGGCCAACGGCGCGTGAAATACTTGCTGTGGTAGCTAATAGTTGCCTTGGTCCTACGTCGAACGCCACCGATAATCCTGCAAAAGTTTTTTCTCTTTCAATCTTATTTTAATTTCATATGTCCTTTATTCTTCAAGTTCTTCTTGGGACGAAGGAAATAAGAGGAGAATCAAGTGACCATGGAAAAAGGTATAGGAAAAGAAGAGGGGTCCCTATAAGGTTGTTAGATCGCGTATCATTAGCGAGGAGGACGACGGCGACGTGATGCCGTGATGGCGTTCCTCTAGCATGTGTGACAGGGCGCAAGCAGGGCGCACAAGCCTCTGTCATGACACAAATAATGCAGTTCAATATACCACGGCGGGGCCGCCGTGTCTAAGAATCATGCTTCTGTTTGATGTGAGAAGCCGCACCAAGTGATCAGTGACATTCGGCTGCACTGTTGGTAATGAAGATCAAGATTTTATGAAAATGGCCAGTACTGTAAACTACAAAAATAAAAATGAGATGGTATATATGCTCACATGCACTCCTCTGTTTTTAAATTATTTTTGTTAGGACAAGAATTCTAATTTTAAAATGAGTAGAACTATTGTCTTAGAGACAACAATTTGAAAACGATGGGACTACACTATATGGGGATAAACTGAAATTTGGACTTCGTTTGTGGTTCTGTTCATATATTGTGCGTAACTAATGAGTAAAATATCAAAGAATTGAAGCATAAAAAAGGTTGAAGCAAACCGAAGGGACGTTATTGAAAAAACTACCTCAACCATGCGTATAAATCTAAACTTTAATTCTTAGTTCATTTTTAATGGTACATCTAGAAGTCCTTTAATAATATAGTATTGGGAAAAAGATCCTGCAAGCAACATGAGTAAATACCAATTTAGTTGTTACTGACAAAACCACCGTCAAGCATGTGTACAAATCTAAACTTTAATTATTAGTTTATTTTTAATGGTACTGTCGGCACTATATACCTCGGGTACTTGACGATCCGTACTCGTACGTGTAAAACCTCGAGTTAGGGGGTCGAACGACAGCGTTTGAGCGTGTGGTCCGACCTCCGAGACGACGATCTACGAAAGCCACATCAAAGCACACGGAGACGCCGATCTCTGAGAACCGACCTCCAGGGATCGACCTCTGGGGAGTAGGTACGGTATTATGACGTATTTACTCCAGCGGCCAATCGCCAACCGCCCTGACGGGACAGGACGAGTTTCACCACGACGACACTTCAGCTAAAGCCGCGGAACTAGGCGGGCTGCGGCAGTCAACGGACAAGACCCGCTGACACTGTGGCTGACACTACAGCGCCGGACATGCGCTACAATGCCCGCCGCTGCATACGACGCGACGGGTCATGCTTGCGCATGGGCAAGACGAATGATGGCGACGACCGTGAAGGACTCACCCGTCAGCGAGACGACAGGATTGCGTAGGGCCCACCATCTTGTAACTTCGGACCATCCTATATAAGGGGGGGCCCGGAGAGCGATAGAAAGGGACATGAGAACAGCGAATAGACGAAGAACAATAAACACAGAAAAAGCCCAGAGTTCTTATGCATATCCATTCAGGCGCGAGCAGCCCTACTCATACGTGCATCGAGCACTCTCGATCCAGGCACCAGACTCTCTCCCGAAGAGAGAATTCGACTCCTTGTACTCTTATCATCGAGATAATCTACTTTTTGAACATAGGGTGTTACACCGCTTAAGATGGCCTAAATCAGGTAAAAACACTTTTGAGTCTTCCGTAGACTAGAATATATCGAATACGAAGATATACCACCCCACGATTGTATTTTTGTACTGTGTCGGTGTCAAAATACCGACAGGTACGACTAGAAATAGTCCTTTTAGTATTATATATAGTATAGTATTGGGAAAAAGATACTACAAAAGCAACATGAGTACATCCCAATTTAGCTATTCACATTCACACCAAGACACGCAAGCTAGCCATTACTTAATCAATACATCACGATGATGGTCACTTGTGAGAACTCAGAACTGCATATCAGCTCTCCGATCAGTGTGGATAAGTACAAACTAAAGCAACGCAGGCAAGGAAAGGCATTGGAATATAATTTATTTTTTACACGATCAAATCTTGTCTTGCGTGTACATAATATAAAATTTGGCCGTACATAATATAGAACTCGTATAATTTATATAACGCGTATGCGGGTAGCTAGGATGGAAGAGTTGGATGAAGCAAGGCTACACGCGTACATGGAGGCTGCATATGCATATTGAAAGTGCCCTAATGATACTTGTATATGCTCTTGAATTCAGTATTAAGCAGCTTACCCATATTTATTATGTCGTTCTTTGAAATACCAAAAGGCATTCTTAAAAAACGAGGTCAATATAGATTTTTTTGGTATGGTGAGAAGAAAAAAAAAATATCGACTAGCGAGATGGGACATATTGTGCCGTCCCAAAGATCAAGGTGGACTTG
>BCLG01006580.1:0-15285 GCA_001602295.1 Zoysia matrella | reverse complement strand
CCGAACACTTCCCGTCGAGCGCCGTCGCCCGAAGCACCTTCCCGACGTCGTCGAACCTCGCCGCCAACCCCTCATCGACGAGGACCCCCGCACGGCCACCTCCGACCTCCTCCGACACCACCCCGGTGAGCCCCTCGTCCTCCTCGTTCGTTTGAACCGCTCCACGCTGAGATCCGAGCCCCGGTGAGCCCGAGCGAGCTCACCGAAGGACGCCAGCCATGGCGCCGCCGCGTCGGCCGCCGGAGGTTGGCCGAGCCGAGCCTCGACCGTTCGATCTAAATCGAACGGTTCGCACCAAACGCCACCCCTCGTTTCAAATCACAGCCGCCCGATCAAAATCCAACCGCCCGCAGTGAGCCACGTCGCCCAACCGACCTCACCTATCAGATCCAGATCCGACACCCCACGTTGAGCCACGTCACCCGAATAATCAGAACTGTTCATTTTGAAATCAAAGGTCTAGATTAATTTCCGAATTATAATTAAAAATAAATTAGATTTCTTATTGCGTCAGCACGACCACAGCATGACGTCAGCATATCGTTTAATTAAAATTAATTAGATATTAGATTAATTAATTTTGGATTTTCCAATAATAATATAATCAATAATCTGGAAAATAATTAAAATAATTATTTAATAATTTAGTTAATAGTAATTAATTAATAGTTATTTAATTTAATAATTAATTATGACACTTTTACAGAAAAGCCCCTACACTTAATTTTAATTACAAATCAGTCCCTATCGAAATGACAAAATTATATTTAGCCCCTGAACTTTTTGGTAATTACAATTTAGTCCTCCAATAAAAATTGTAAATTACAGAATAGCCTCTGAATCTTATAAATGCCATAACTTTTAATCCGTAACTCCGATTTAAGCAAATAATATATCAAAACGATCGTAACAGAATAACCTATGCATTCATGACATCATCATACTAATTTTGTTCTGCTTTGTTGCATTTGTTTGATTTTTTGTGTTCTTGTGCGTTAGGCGACTTCGTCCCGGAGCTACAGTTCGTCGAAGACTTCCATCAACAAGAGTTCGAGGCCGCCGACTTTTACTCTCAAGAGCAAAAAGGCAAGTGTCCTTGACCATCTTGCGCCTATTTTCAAAACATCTATCTTGCAGTTTGCATGTTTGTGTCAACTTGACTGCGTACCTATGAATAGAAATTTCTAGCTTTCCACATTATGCCTTGTCACCTTAGTTCACTTTAATTTTGGGTAGATCACATGCTTAGATTGCTACTGTCGGGTTGGGAATATTTAAATGGATCATTATACATGCTTCACGAGGATTAATGGGAGATTAATAGCAACTTGATAGTGATAATTTGGACGATATAGTTGGTGCAGGGTTACTGGCACTGTTCCTTAGTAAGTTATCGTCCCAAATCTAAGGACCGGTTCATAGAGCGATCACCCATGTGTTTCCGTACAGTCACGATGCCAAGAATGGGCGCGGCCTAGCGTAGTAAGTGATGAAAACCAATTCTGTATGTGCCAGCTGGCGAAGCGGGGAAAGCGGGTTACGCCTAGATCCACCTGGAGAGAGATGTATGGTGAAGGGAGGGTTACTCCTAAAAACCATTTGGCACAAGAGGGGGCCTCTCAGGTTTCGGTTAGTGCCCGACGGGTGAAACTTTAGTGGGCACGTACAAGCTGGCGAAAGTCATGGAAAAGCCTTATAGTGATCTTTTGGCCCTCACACCAAAAAAAAGTGTGCGAGTGCAACGGCACAAGCATAATAGAGATTCTTTTTAATCACCTAGCAACAGGAGATGAAATCACTACTCGTTGAGAAATTTGTACAACCTCTGCAGAGTGTAAAACTGTCTTGACAGCCGTGCTCGCGGTCACGAGTATTGCATGGACGCTCACATGATTAGCGAGAGTTAATAATAGTATTGGTATTGGTTTGGATTGGTGAATCGCAGTGGGAGACTGTGATTTGATTCTGTTACTTATTCTACTGTTTATAGGCACGATATCTTTCACTTAGTAATTAGGTACTTAATAAGAATTGTGTGTCTTTAATGTGTGCTTTTATGCAATTAAAACTTATATTGCCTGTTTCTTAATAATTGCCACATGTCATATGCTTCCCACACTTGCTGAGTACACCCGTACTCAACCTTGCCTTTATAATTGCTGCTCAGTAGAGGGAGAACCTTGGGAGAACTTTGAAGACCCGAGAGTCGACGTCTAGGCGAGCTATTCGGTCAACTGCCTGTGGAGCCCAGAAGCTTTCGTTTCGTTTCCGCTGTTTGGTTTGTAATTTAATAAGACTCTTAGTCTATTTTTGTAATAGTTAGTTATTCGAAACATTGTTCTGTTTTACCATTTATGAAGTCACTTTATGTATGAAACTTATTCCTGGGCATACATAGAGAGTTATTCGGTTTTAACCATAAAACCGGGTATGAAAACCTAATGAGATTTTAAGATAGTAGTATTTTATTATTTGAGATTTACAAAAATAATATCTGGATCTAAGAAAATTTAAAAGTAACACTCATTTGAATATTAAATACAAGAAATAGAAGCTTTCGAACTCTTAACACTTTCCGAATATTACGTTTGATGTTGAACAAGCAGCGTTCGACATCATATACTAAGAATAACGTGGAAACATTTTTAGAACACATTTAGCTATCTTTTAGATATCTAAAATTTAGGCCAATTTTTTTGGTGGAAGTATAAAAGTACATGGAACTAGGGATGCAAGTTTGCCATTTTTGAGTCAATGAGTTGACCAAAATTTTCTAAAATGAACTAAATCTCCTCCATTTTGTATATTGTTAGTATGATAAATGAACTAGAACCTTAACCCACAACTACCATTGGTTACTCACTTGCATCCCCACATGCAACCATCCAATATGAAAAAATACAAAATGTTTGATACAATTTAAATTAAAATTCTTCACTGGGAAGCCTCCGTTTGGAACGCAGTAATCACATAGAAAGTTCACATGTAGTAGTTCAATTACATCGGAAAACGTAGAAAATGAGAAAAGTTCCATGTTCCAAAAGGAGCCTAACTAGTTTGTAACAATTTTTTTTATAACTAAGTAAATGTGTGCGATACATATCATTAGGAACAAAGCACTGTCCATGAAATGCATATGATGCTCCTGGCACCGGGAGAAAAAATTCAGCCCCAAAGAAAGTGTCTGAAATTTTTGTATGAAGTAATTCTCATTTGGGCCGAATTGGGCCTCCAGCAAAGGAGTGTCCTAGCATAAAGAAATGGGCTGCGGCCTCACCTCGAATCATTTCTTCCATTCCAGAATCCAGAGTCCGGACTCCGGACGACCTCCGCCTTCTCCCTTCTACCCGCAAACCCGTAGTCCGGTCTTCCCGCAAAACCCTAGCTGACGCCGCCGCCTCCCCGCTGGCGCCAATGGGAGGGTCGCGGCGCAAGTTCAAGCGCTCCCACGCCAAGGTCCGCGTGGCGCTCCCGCGCAAGAAGCCGCGGCTGTTCAAGGCGGCTTTCGCCATGCCTGAGGCGCTCGCCGCCGCGGCCGGGGGAGAGGCTAGGTGGGACGCGGAGGGTAGCGTGGTCAAGAACTACGCTACGTTCGGGGTGGTCGCCAACCCCAATCTCCTCGGCGCACACGCACGTGGCACTCCGGGCCTCGTCCAGAGCTCGCCGCTGCAGGCGCCCGACGTCGTCGCCGCGCGTGCACCCGTGCCCGAGTTCGAGCCCATCGACACTGGCAGCGACCTCGAGAGCGATGGTTAGTCTCCCTCTCTCCACTTCCCTGCTCTGCCCCGCTACGTTTTGCTGTTATTCCGTGGGAAATCTGGAAGTTCGGGTGTCATGGATGTGTGTCTGTGTTCCGTGCTTTAGCTTTGACTGGATTGGGATGTGGCTTAATTGGTCAAATTGGTTGGGTGGAACCATGGTCTTGTCGCTAAATGGCATTTGGAAATGGTGAAATTGCCTGTAGAACACGGCCGCTGGACACTACACAATTCTGGTTTTGCCTATGGACACCAGAAATTGGCCAGAAGACATCACAATTCATAGAATAAGCATTTCATGGCTTGACGAGGGGAGAGATAAAATTGATGGACCGAAGCACCCTTGGATCAAAATGATGCCGCAATGGCAGGCGTCATGCACAGAGCATCACTGGCTGATCACATTCACGCGTGATGCAAGACATTTCCTGTGATTTGCGGGACTGTAGGACTAGCAGGGCTAGCGGTTTTGTGCAGAAAACAAGCAGGGCAGGGCGCTGACAAAGGGCGTGTCCACAGGGCGGGCTGGAGGTGTCGCACGCAGAGCAGGACAGGGCTGATAGCATGAGTGGTCACTATATGGGCTGGCGGCATCACTCATGGAGCAGAGTGGCTGCCGGCACTGGTGCGCAGAGCAGGATAGGGCATCGACAACATGCGCGGTTCCTAGATGGACTGGCGGTGTTGCACCCGGCACAGTTTGGGCTACTGAGGTCTGCGTGCAGAGTAAGGTGCACGGTCAGGCTGGCCAGATAGCGGTGGCGTGTCTGTGTGTCCCTTCTGCAACCAGTCCAATGCATGCATGCGTTACTTTGAGGCCACCGCAGCTCCAAGTTCAAGGAGCTGCAGCATGTAGGTACCATGGTGCTCAGCATGGTGAGCTGGCATTGATAGGCCCGGCGAAGCTTGGAGCTTGATAGCTGCAGGCTGATGGAGCTCAATGCGGCATGCTGCCTGACGGAACGCTAGCAGGTACATACCAGCAGCTTCACTTTTAGACAGATTGTCTCAGTAGTCCGTACAGAAATAAGCCAGAACACGGTGACGAGCAGGCATTACCAAGGCAACAGCACGGGCGTCAGTGGAGGGCAATTTAGCCAATGTCTTATTTTGGTCTCCTTAAAGAGGGCAGCTCACTGCATGTAGCTCCAGCTTTTGCAAGGTCCAGGGAAGGGTCCGACCACTTTGGATGTTTTGTACGCAGCCTTTCCTACATTTCTGCTAGACTGTTTCCAGACTCAAAACTGTGACCTCATGGGTCACAAGGCAACAGCTTTACCGCTGCGCCAGAGCTCCCCATCTATATTTCTGTCTCCTCATGCATTTATGTCTTGCTGCAATCTTTTTCCAATTTTTTGTTAGAAGGTACATTGTGGATGAAGCTACGGAGAGAGATTTGAGAATGACTGAATATTAGAATTAATATTTTTTTAGCTGGACTTCAAATGATTTACAGCCCGTTTGGCACGGCTCTAGCTTATCTGGGTCAGATGTATGTTATCCTTTTTATTGGGTGGGAAAAAGACGTTGCAACTCTTGCAACTTTATATTTTTTGTAAAAAAATGGTGAAACAGCATTATGAATCTGAACTGCAAGTACGTTATAGTTAGCACACATCTTTGTGCTGTGCATAATACTGGTTACCAGATGTATAATCTGTCATCAGGCTGATAACATAATGTTTTTATCTAGTTTAGCAGATGATCTTCATCACAAATAAATTAGCAACTGGTCCACGTGTCTGTTTAAAAGTTTTATTAAGGCTATCTTATTTAGAGTAGGTTTTTTTTTTGTTTCTTACTTAGTTGCATGGCTTTTTGTATTTTTATTATTTAGGCAAATGTTTTTAATATGGTAACATATTCCAGTGACCATTTATTTTGCTCAAAATGTTCAGATATTTGCCGTGAATTAAGACTGTTTGCTTTCGTCTCTTTAAATGATTGCCTACATTTTAGTTTTCTCACCGCCTTAATGTAATTGCCTAATTTTTTCTTCACTTGTTTGAGAATTGAAAATCATCATGTTTATGTATTCATTTCAGCAATGTCACAAAAACTGAACATTGGTGTCCATAGGAATGTACTCTGTACTGTTGTTTGATGTTTCAAAAAAAAAAAAAGCATGCATGTCGAATCTCAACAATTACTTTGTTGTCAGGATTGCATACAACATTGATCATGCAACATATCATGCACAATTAAATTATTGAAACAATAGTTGATATGACATGTATGGTCTCATGCGAATATTCCTATCCAATGCAGATCTGAAATCTGCGCTTGGAAAGAAAAGAAGGGACGGCAAATCTGCACCTTTGCAACCACTGACAAAAATTCAACGTATTCATATTGGCAGATTAATAGAGAAGCATGGGGACGACTGCAAGGTATAATCAAATATCAAAATCATATGAAATTTGCAACTCATCTGAGCTATGAATTTTAAAAATGCAAACTAATAATTAAATATTTTTCTTTTTTAGGCCATGTTTATGGATACCAAACTGAATGCGATGCAGCACTCAGTGGGTACGTTGAAGAAGCTTTGCGAAAGATACCACGCTGAGGGCAAGCTCTTTGTTTATCCACTGTAGCCATCTTGTTGTTCACTTTCTTATTGTTCTCTGTTTCTGCAAGTGATGGAACAAGGGAAATTTTGTCTCTGAAAGTGGTACCCTGTGGATGACTGGAATGTACCAATGAGCTTTTTCCTGTTGAAACATAGTCAGATCTGTTATTCTTAACATCTGTGAAAGTTGCGACGTTCAGTGCGTATGTTGTGTGAACTGGGGCATACTTTGAGAACTGTGATTAATGTGAGTTTCGTTTTTAGCTTATCTTGGACTGGACACAATAGTTCGCTGCGATATCTTTTCATGCTTGAACCACAAGTTGAAGTCATGTTTTCGTGTTCTAAATGATGATGAAGTTTATTTGCATGGTGAAATCAGAACTCAGCTATTGTTTGTGGGTACTTTTCGTTCTCTGCGAAACGAAGCAGCTGCTGGCAACTCCAGCTCCGTGCACCGTATTATGGTTACAGTAGCGTTTTTTTTTTTCTGAATGCGGAAGATTATTACCAAGATGATGCAGATACCCTCGTCATCTCTTTCCTACCTCTCGTCTCTTCATTGAACGCAATTCTGCCCATACTTAGCTTGTCGGGGAGTAGCTTTACTTGTGAGCACCACGGCTGATCGCACGTTTTAGTTTTGGATAAAGTAAAAAAAAATTAATTTCTACTTATAATATTTAAAATACTACATAATTTTTAATATAAAATATAATTTTTATGAAAATTTATGTAATGATGAGTTCAAAAAATATAAGTTTTAGATGATAAAATATTATTAATTATATATTATAAATGATCAAAGTGATAAAATTTTGATTTTGATTAAACTTAAAAATGTTTATATTTTGAAACGGAGTGAGTATTTCTCAGTTTTGTGTTGTCCTGATGTCAGAGGCACGTGCGAACGATGCTGCAAAAAGAAGCAAAGTTCATCCTCCTCGAGGTGACATGGCAGGGACTCCTGGTGGTGCAGCAGCTGCCCGTGGCGCCATGGCAGGGCCAGACGGCCGCCTGTGCACCTTGGTATCTTTCAGGAGGATGATGGGTGACACTGGCCTGGAGGCATACCGATTCTCCCTTTCTTGATCAAGACATTTCAGGCTGCCTGGCTCTGTGATTCAATTCAACAGCCAGCACGGAGCAGGTAAGATAGGATCATAGGAGCCTAGGAGTATCAAGCGCACCAATCGTCGGCGTTGCTCCGTCGGATGACCGGAAGAGCAGATGGGCCGGTCACGTGGGCTGCCATGGCAGGTCGACAAGCTGGGGCGTTGTGGGCTGACAGACACAGATCATTCCCTAAAAAAAACAGTATTGTGTTGCTAGAAAAGGGATGGATAAGAAAAACAATAAACCTAAACACAAAAAAAACCCAAAAGTGACCGGATGATAATGGCAAAAAATCAAAGGGTTTGACACAAGTAGCACTCAAACTTGACATACGCAAATAGATCATATACAGATTTCATATAGAAACAAACTAAAAGAATTAGTATGCGGTGAAATTTACCGTTCTTAATTGACTTTGATGTCGTTGATCGGTGGTGCCTCCGAGGCTTACCATTTTGGATCAAAAGAGGATGTTGGCAATGTCGCTTCAATGGAAGGGGGGCCGTGAAGGGAGAAGATGGAGGTCGATGGATCTCAGTGAGAGATATGGATCTGGCCGTGAAGGGGAGAAAGAATAAGGTGGATACAAAAGGAAAGCATCCATGATGCAGGTAATGAAAATAGGGAATCCTTTTCTGGTGTAGAGAGCGGGGGGGGGGGGGGAATACCCTATCATGGTTCTATGGCCTCAGTAGCCCATGCATGCATCTACAAGCTCACATTCCAAAGCAAGCTCGTCTCAAAATTCTAATAGTTCAAATTTAATCTAATTTTGTATTATTGGGCCAAATTCATGCTATGAAGAGTGGTTTTAGAATAATCTAGGCCTATCTAGAGAATTTAAACATCCAAGCCCAACCAAGCTTCGGGTTCAAACCTTGGTTGCTGAGAGATTCGTACAAACCCGTAGAATATGTCCATCTTGAGTATCTGAGATATGTCTAAACCCTAGCTAATATTGCTCTCCTTCGCGCGCCGCCACCCTCGGAACCCACCCACCTACCGCTTTGCTGAACACACTCCTTATAAAAAGGAGTGGTAAGCCAACAATACTCAACACAAAATGCCTGGTGACAGAGAGAGAGAGAGAGAGAGAGAGAGAGAGAGAGGGAGGGGAAGGGGAAAGAGAGGGAGGGATAGAGAGAGAGAGAGAGAGAGAGAGAGGATTTCATTCCTCACAAGATACGCTTCTCTATTCATGCCGGCAAATCTTAGTGCCCTACTTGCCCTTTCAAACATTCGCCTTGGTACTACACCTCACCATGTTGGAAAACCACCCACCACTGACAAGTCTTATGATAGGCGCAACAAGGGAAAAATGAAACATGGAGGATCTAAGGCACCCTTTGGAGCGCAGGACTTTCATAGGAATCATACAGGAATTTCGCAGGAATCAGTTCAATTTCATGAGAAAAAGCAGATCTCGTCTAGGTTCGTCCCTAGAACATGCTGCCAAGATCTCGTGAGTAATGTGTGTTGTTACTGATTAACCAAGCTTATGTTCTAATTCTTTGTCGGGTGGGCGTAGGTCCGTAAGTTCTTCGATACACGACGGGGTGGAGGTGAAGGGTGTGGAGGAGCTCATCAACATCAAGATGATGTTGTACCTAGCCACAGGCACTTCAGGTGGGGAAGGAGAAGGCCGCTAAGTACCGGTGCAACAACTGCAACAGGGCCCTGCTCCATGAGGCCTACTGCTTCTGCTCGCACAGATGCAAGGTATACTAAGTCTGAGATTTCTTAAATTTTATGACTGGCAGTTACGATAGAGGATCTGGGTCCAAAACATGCTTGGTTCATTGTGCGTTGGGGCGTGTTCGTGGGGCATAAACCATAGATTTTGGGCATGGTTAGATTAAAATTGGATTTTTCAGTTAGTTGACTATAGTGTTTTTTATAGGAATTGCAATATTGTTAGACTACCGAATTTTGATTTTTGCCTTCTTGTTTTGGACCAACACCGAAGTACTCCCTCTGTTCAAAAATAGAAGCATTTAAAGCTATATCGGTATAGTTTTGAATGCTATTATTTTTGGACAGAGGGAGTAGGACTGTAAGATTAACTTTTTTTTTATCATGCTGTATGATAACTAAATTGCTAAATAGTGGTTTGATTTCCATTTAGTGTTGTAGTTTAGATCATAAGATCTTGCCAGGAGAAACATGTTGATTGGTGCCATCACACTTCTAACTGATAGTTTAGATATGACATCTTAGCCCAGGTGTCATCCACTTGCAGGACCCTCTGCAAGTGACACGGTGGTGGCATATTTTTAAACTTCAAAAACTACAATGGCATATATCTATTCATAGATGGCAATACAATTTTTCAGATTTTTGAGATATGTCTTCCTAACTGTATCAAGAAGTAGAGATCAATAAATGAAATTGTGAAGTTTGTTTGGAAAGGTCGATCGAAGCAATTTGATGAGCAAATGTTCCAAACAAACTTTAAATTTTCATTTATTATTTTTTGATACAACCAGGTAGCAGTAATAAAACACTACTAGAAAATTATAGATGGAACTTCAGGGAGTTTTGAGTTTTTCTCCATGTCCCACAATATACTCATAGGAAGACAGCTAAACATCACCTATGTGTGTTTACTTTGTGCGTATGTATTACAAGTAAACAGCTAGATAGCGGTTGTAGATCATGAGACCTTATTACCATGAAAAATCTGAGCATTTTGTAAAATTTACCTTTTACGTTGATCAGGTTGCATGCTTTCGTCTGTCTTTCCAAAGAAAAAACTTAAAACTTCATCCACTGACTTTTATTTCCTGTTATACTACAAAATTATAGTTGGGACTTTTGAATGTTCCAAGTATTTCTGATTCTTCCCATAACATGTCTACCTATGCATGTGGTAATTAATTGCGCTTTGGTAGGTGGCAAGCCGTCATCCTCTGGGAAGCAATGGACGGAGGGAGTGTGCGCCCCTTCGCATCCAGACTGCCTGCAGCTTCCGCTTCGTTGCTCCTGGTGTTGCATCCTATTTGTATGTCGCGTATGTACGTAGGCATGCAGCGAGCTTTCGTGGAGCAACAGAGTTGGGCAGTCGCGTCGTTGAATAATCGTCATGATAGAGACGTGATGTTATATAAATTAGTTTAATTTTACAGAAAAAATGAAAGAAACAGAAAGTTTAATTTTCTCCGTTTCAAAGGACTCCTTAATTTGGATTGTTGGTGAGGAATGAGGGGATGGCGTGGTTCTTCCACTCGTATTAGATTAATTAAGCTTTAAGAACTATTCTATCTTCTTGGTGTGGTTGTTGTGTTTATTCTCGATTTCATCTTTTCTGTGGTTTGTTGATCACTTTCTAATTTGTTTTTTTTTTCAGCCTCTCTTTCTAATTATTTCTATTTTCTTGGCGTTCGCTCCACAAAGAGAAGTTAACGTAGCAGTGTTTTGGCCAGGCAGTTCTTAGAGGCGGGTTCCGAGTTCCGAGGTGCCTATATGTCGATTCCGCTCTCCACGAAAGCAGCCACGAATCCACGCACAGACGGAATGTCCCTGTTTGCCAAGTTATTAGGCACGGGATAAAAGATCAAAAATATTTGATAAAGTATTTACCGAGTGTCACCTATGGCATAAGCCACTCGGTCTATTTTTTAAAGGCAAGGAGCTATTTGTCGAGTGTTTTTTGTCGGACACTCAGCAAAATCTTTTCCGAGTGCCTTTTAAACTTAAAAAAAAAATAGACCGAACGGACAGAAAACAGTGACGGAGACTTTGCAAGTGCCTGTATGTGACACTCGACAAACTCTTTTTGTTTGCTGAGTGCAAACCTTGCGACACTTAACAAACTATTTTTGTGGAGTGTCTGAGTAAAAACATTTAAGTTTTGCCGAGTGTCTGAGTAAAAACACTCAGTAAACTGTAACTTTTTCGTCGAGTGTTAACGGCAGGCACTCGACAAACCGTAACGGTCACAAACGGACGTCAAGTTTGTCGAGTGTAGGGAACCTGACACTCGACAAATAAAAAATTTATCTGAGTGTTAGACTTACAACACTCAGAAAAAAAAGCTTTACTGAGTGTTTTATGTACGCCGTGCGTTTTTGCTGTGACATTTGTCGAGTGTCCATAGAATTACACTCTGGCAAACCTCCTGTGCTCTGGGAAAGCCGGTTTTCGGTAGCGACGTTGGAAAGTGCGGGCAAGTAGAAGCCCGTGAATGGAATATTAGTACAAGTCGGCTGCTTCGTGGCCAAGAAACGCAGAGCCCAGAGCGCGTGCACGCATCGGAAGAAGCAAGCGGCTTGCTTGCCTGGCAACCGGAGCTGTGAGTTCTGCTTCCATCAGCAATTCGCAGCGGTCGCACGTCGTTACTCGGTCACCATCAACCGTCAACCAACCAACCAACCAAGCATGGACAGTGGCACCGCCGGCGATCGCCGTGGCCAAGACCATCCTCCTGTTGCTTGCGCTGCCGGCTGCGGTATTCGCCAGATTTGTTTTGGGTGCCTGGCTCTGGGGTTCAATTCAGTAGCCAGCACTGAACAGCTAAGCTAGGAGTATCAAGTGCGCCGATTAGGTCTGCAAATAGGGGATAACCCACCCCATACCCAAACCGGCTCAGAATTATGGCTGTATATTTTCTAAACCCAACCCCACCCAAAAAATTAAAGACTCCACCCAACCCGCTAGTTAGCTACCTTGAACCCAATCCCACCCAAATCCGTGGATGGAGTGATTGGAGTCTACACGGCTGCATGTAGCTAGACCTGAAAGCACCAGGACATTAATCTGTGACTGAAAGGGGTGTCCACTGTCCAGTGAATATCCTTACCAAACACCAAGTCAGATTCTAACTTCACACATTTGATGGATTTAATTCTTTGACAGACTCATTAAAATAGAGAACAATTGGTACAGCCCTTTCCTTCAGCGAGTAACACCAAATGGAGGACTTCCTATTCTGCTCGACTTTTTCACTGATCAAAGATAAATGCAGCTTTGCACCATTAAAAGGCTATGAAGCAATCAGCTGCGGACTCTCTGGAGTATATGTTTGAGCTAAAAGCCAGAGGTGATAGAACCATCCACTTGGATCCGTAAAAAGAGCTTGAGTTACCAGTTCAAACTCTTCTAGAAAAAATCTTCTGCGTAGATTCGAAACCCTTGCTTTGTTGCATTAGCAGGTTGGACGACAGAAGTATACTGCCATACATTGAGAACAAGAAAGACATTGTTCAAGCACATGACTAAAACATTTACAAAAACCGGCAAGTGAACTTAACTCTACACATGGAAACAAATTTACTGAAACAAATCAAACCAAGCGGCAAGGGACTTTTGCTACATTGGCTCCAATGCTGACGAGGAACAAATCCTGAAACTCCAGCTGAAGACACGAGGAAATTCCATCTGAAATTCCGAATCTATCCTACTCATTTTCATTACCATCTTTCCTGTTTTCCTTTCTGTCCGGTGTGAAAATATGAAAACGGAAATAGGTTGGGTGTTTCTCCGATTGTTTCCATACCCTACTGAAACTGTACTAGTAGAATCAAAAGAGTTTCCAAGGCTAGAACTACAGTCTTCAGATATCCAAAATCTGCTTCATTAATCAGTACAAGTTTGTAATAATTGAAGCTTCCTAGTAAATTTCAAACCATTGCAAGCTCACACAGACAGATAGAAATGGGTAGAATTTCACAACACTTGTTAGATACATCCTGCATAGCCACTCCAATGTAGCACCCCAGGCGATCACCCCCGGCTGGGACCATCTTTCTGTTGCTTGCGCCTCCGGCTGCGGTATCAAGCACGGAGCAGGTAAGCTAGGAGTATCAAGCACGCCGAATTTCAGCAAATGCTAGAATCCTCACAGTTATTTCTTTTTGTTTTTCAGTGGAGTAATTTTTTCATAGCCAGAAGATGAGTTGTTAACTCGAATGTGCAGGAATATTACAACCTGGTAGATGAGCTAGTGAAAAAGGGTAAGAGTTGAAATAAGTTCAGCACATGACGTCAACTAGCTAGCTATCCGGCAGATTCTTAAGGTTGTGGTGCTTTCTTCCTTTGGCGCTTTCTCGGGCAGTAGCACGAGGCAACTTACAGCCCTGTAGTCCGTTCGTCCCACCAAGAACTTCATTCACAATATTGGCCCAAGTAATAGCAGCAGCATTACTCCATTTATACCCCAACGGGCCAAGGTACCTCCCTAGCTGAGCAGTTCCATAACGATAGGATGACTAGGTCACCTAATCGAGTTGAAAGCCCTAGTCAAGTGTGTCGGACTGATCAGGCGATTAATCATGACTAATAGGACGACTTGATCAGACCATTGCTGAGGACTCCAGTAACAACAATCCTACACGTGTTAACAACCAGAACAAGGATGTACAAATTAACAACCAGCACACCTAAAGAGTGTACATGTATGGTTGTAACTCATCAAAGAAACATATTGTTTCATATATATGGCAACCTATAAGAAAGAAACCAATGAAAAAAATATATATTTCCTCTAGCCCAAAGAGGGACAAGAAACTCTCTTCCCCAGGCTTGTTTTCCCAGCCACCCAATCTGAATTATTTTCTATCCTCCGCCCAGTGCTAATAAGCTCACTGTTCTGCATATGAACTTCTTGTATCGGAATCAATCACGCTTTCTATGTTTATGCCGACTTCATTCCCCAAGAATTTTTTGTACCACTGAGCAGAGAGTTTTGGTTGCCTTGGCAGTTCTGGGTCTTTGAAATCGACGTGGTACAGGCCGAATCGCGAAGAGTATCCTGCCAGCAGCTCGAACACGTCCAGGAATGCCCAAACAAAGTAGCCCTTGACATTGGCTCCATTCCTGTAACAGCCGTAAGCACTCGGTGGTTACATAAGATATTCTCCTATGAAATAGAAAATAGAAAATCTACTATGAACAGCAACAGATACCTGAGTGCAGCGAGCATGCTTCCGATGTAGCCAGTCAAGTAGTCCACTCTGTTCTGATCATATACGGAGTCGTTAAAGAACTGCCCGTATCCTGAATTGAGAGAGATGGAAGAAGAAAGACACAAGATGTCAGATCTGCGAGCGTCAAATAGACCTGATAAATGAATGCAGGATACTGGATTATAAGATCTTGCCATTTTCTTGCACATATACGGGAACGTTGTAGGTGTCTGTGAGGTACTCGAGCATAAGCTGCAGCCCATAAGGGTCGTTTGGCATATTGTATGGGACAAACTGCACCAGAAAATGACACATTAACGTTTTAATCACTTTTACAGGCAAAGAGATAAAATTTTAATGCATGGTTGGACATTATTGCAGTTTAGTCTAGTATGCAATCTACATTACTGTATTATATTTTAGAAATTCAGAATACAAAGTCCATGAAGAGCTAACATTGTACCTGACCACTGGGTGGATCATTTTTAGAAACTGCAATAAGAAAACAACCAGATGTGAGGTTACAACAGACAAAGAAATGCATTCCACGTTTAGTAAATTCTCTAAACTGACTGTTTTGCAGTCACAAATTGGTTCTTAGAACTTGGACTTACATCTGAATGTAGCCGCAATATCCGCATTGTAGTCCCGGAGCTTGGAGTCTACGCTGCTCGATCGGTCGCTGACGTACACCGATGTGTAGTGGTTTATGCCGATGAAATCGGTGCTCCCACGAATAATCTTCAACTGTTCTTCGGTGAACGAAGGAAGCCGAGACCCGACCACTTTCTTCATGATTTCAGGGTAGTCTCCATACACCAAGGGGTTTATGATCCTGAACAACGTAATGCCACATCACATTCTGTTTTTTGAATGCCCTACTAACAGGAGTGTAAATTACTAAGGGAGCACTCACCAGCCCATCATGAACTCCCGC